>CM069169.1:12430888-12543388 GCA_035221665.1 Okamejei kenojei | reverse complement strand
TTTCTCTCACCATTTAATTTAATATCTTGAGGGGAGGAAGATACGTTTGGTTCCTTTCCGAGTGTGACTTTGATTAGTATTTCTCTGCCCAGCCCAAGGCTCCAGATTAATTGACCCTGAATGTGTTCAGTAGTTTAAAAAAAATGTATTTGTGTTCTTGTTCAAACCTTTTTCTTTCCCCTCTCTTGCGTGTTCAGGCAATATTCCAGTATTTTAGCACAGAGTCGGGGCGAGCAGGGATTAGGTGAGGCTGTGGAGGAGACCAGCTGACCGAGGTACAGTGAAAAGCTCTTGTTGTGTGCTAACCAGTCAACGGAAAGACTAGACATGATTAGAATCGGGCCGTTTACAGTTAATAGATACTTGATAAGGGAATAACGTTTAGTGCAAGGTAAAGCCAGTAAAGTCTGATCTAGGATAGTCCGAGGGTCACCAAAGAGGCAGATAGCAGTTCAGCACTGCTCTCTGGTTGTGGTAGGATGGTTCAGTTGCCTGATAACAGCTGGGAAGAAACTGTCCCTCAATCTGGAGGCGTGCGTTTTCACACTTCTGTGCCTTTTGCCTGATGGGAGAGGGGAGAAGAGGGAGCGGCCAGGGTGCGACTGGTCCTTGATGATGCTGCCGGCTATATTCTGCCCTCTGGAATTTTCCGCTTTGCACTCCCTGCTGGGTTTGTGTACGGTTTGACTGATCTCTTTTATAGTGTGGTTTGACTGGATAGCACGCAAACGGATTCAGTGGCCTGATAACAGCTGTTGGATCAGCCACGACGTGCACCTTGTAAGCGGCTAGACCGGGCTAAATAATCTACACTGCTGGTTCATGTCAAGCCCCTGTTTCGCAAATGGTTTATTTCCAGCAAACACAGTTGGTGCCACATAAAGTACAAACAGGAACTTGGTAGCAATTGTATTTTTCTTTCAATAGACAATAGGTGCAGGAGTAGGCCATTCGGCCCTTCGAGCCAGCGCTGCCATTCAATGTGATCGTGGCTGATCAACCCCCTTTCCTGCCTTTTCCCCATGTCCCCTGACTCCGCTATCTTTAAGAGCCCTATCTAGCTCTCTCTTGAAAGTATCCAGCG
This sequence comes from Okamejei kenojei, assembly GCA_035221665.1. NCBI lineage: Eukaryota > Metazoa > Chordata > Chondrichthyes > Rajiformes > Rajidae > Okamejei > Okamejei kenojei. The sequence goes on along the minus strand of CM069169.1, from coordinate 12,542,304 downwards.
AACCGGCCCCCACCGCCCTCTGAGGCAGAGAATTCCACAGACTCACCACTCTCTGTGAGAAAACGTGTTTCCTCGTCTCCGTTCTAAATGGCTTGCCCCTTATTCTTAAACTGTGGCCCCTGGTCCTGGACTCTCCCAACACCGTGAACATGTTTCCTGCCTCTAGCGTGTCCAAGCCCTTAACAATCTTATATGTTTCAATGAGATTCCCTCTCATCCTTCTAAACTCCAGAGTGTGCAAGCCCAGCCGCTCCATTCTCTCGGCATATGACAGTCCCGCCATCCCGGGAATTAACCTTGTAAACCTGCGCTGCACTCCCTCAATAGCAAGAATGTCCTTCCTCAAATTAGGGGACCAAAACGGCACACAATCCTCCAGGTGTGGTCTCACTAGGGCTCTGTACAACAAGTTACGTTTTTGCAGAAATGTGTAATTTGGGACCCAGCCTGGGAGGGGAAGATACAGGGGGGACCACCGGGAGGGGGGGTGGAGAACAAAGGGAGGAGCCGGCGTTCTTTGTAACTTTGTCCGTGCCGCAGGTGACCGCTATTTGTGCACCTTGGGTGGGCAAGCAAAGAGCCATGTGACAATGAAATTTTCCATCCCAAATGTCTTGTTTTGTTATTACACCATCTTTCTGTGAGGGATTTTACACGTAGTTTGTGTATCATTTGCGTTTCTGCTCGTTCTGTTTGCCTGCGAGGCTGCTGCAAGCAAGATATTAATTGTGTTAAAGAAGGAACTGCAGATGCTGGAGAATCGAGGGTTACACAAAAGGCTGGAGAAACTCAGCGGGTGCAGCAGCATCTAAGGAGCGAAGGAGATAGGCGACGTTTCTGGTCTTCAAGATATTAATTGTACCTGGTGTACCTGGCTAATGCATGTGACTCGGGTAGATCGAGTGGTAAAGAAGGCTTTGAGTTCATTGGCCTTCTTCAGTCAGGGTACTGAGTACAGAATTTGGACAGAAGAGGTGCAATAACTCAACAGGTCAGGCAGCATCTCTGGAGAACACGGATACAGTAGGTGACATCTTAGGTCGGGTTCCGAAACATCACCTATCCATGTTCTATAATACTGAAGTGCATCCTATATTATAGAGCATACTACTTTAGTATCATCCGTCGAAACTGCAGATGCTAGTTTACACAAATGGACACACGTTGCTGGAGTAACTCAGCGGGTCAAGCAGTGACGTGGTTAGGCAATGCCTCAGGTTGAAGAAGGGTCCCGGACAAAACGTCACCCATCCATGTTCTCCAGAGATGCTGCCCGACCTGCCGAGTTACTCCGGCAAATGTGTGATCATTTGTAGTATTATCTGATCCGACTGTAGCCCATGCAAAACAAAGCTTTGCACAGTACCTCGATATACGTCCCTCCCCCACCAGGTTTTGTACTAACTTCAAAGCCGTCTTGTCTGGGTCTCGTTTTCACCTAGCCCACAGCTAACACTGGCCTGTCTCCTTTATCGCCGTTACTTTTCTGGCATATCTCGCATTCATTTGTTCTATATCTCTCTGTATCGCCGTCTATATCTCTCGTTTTCCCTTTCCCCCCCGACTCTCAGCCTTGAAGAAGGGTCTCGACCAGAAACGTCACCTCTGCCTTTCCACCAGACGCTGCTGCCTGACCCGCTGAGTTACTCCAGCTTTTTTGTGTCTGTCCCCACTATTGCCACTTAAGATGCACCTTCATAGTGACTGAGCAGACCATTGCCCATAGGATCCAAGGTGCAGCAGAGGTCCTGCCTGCTTATACCACATGGAGTCTCCCAGTTCCTTCTGTTCCTTGGTTTGAGGAGATGCTGCCTGGAGTACACGTTCTGATGAGACACAGAGTTGTAATTATGAAAGGTTTACTCTCTGTGTTAATTGTTGATTGTGTTCTAAAGCATTGTTCTCTAATTAAACTGCAGGATATCCAATCTGTTGTACTTCCCAAATATTTTCCTTTGTATTGGTAATTAATGGAAGGATTGCAATGTCAGAGCGCCCTGAGGTACCAATTTTCTGATCGGTTTCCCCAACCTAGTTCCTCCGTGTTCTCTCCGCTGTTGTTCCCGTCGATGCCAGCGCGTGAACAACAAGCTGAGGTCAGCATTACTGCGCGGGGGGGCCCCAAGAATAATTTAGGGGAATCAGGCCCTTTGGCCCACTGTCCGGTATCAGGACAGCATGGGAACAGGCCCTTCAGCCCACCATGCCCATGCCGGCCACATGCCCCATCTAAACGAGTCATAAGGTCAGAAGAGAAAGGAGCAGAATTAGGCCATTCGGCCTGTCGAGTCTACTCCACCATGGCTGATCTACCTCTCTCTCCTAACCCCATTCTCCTGCCTTCTCCCCATAACCCCTGACACCTGTACTAACCAAGAATCTCTGCCTGAAAAATATCCATTATCTTGGCTTCCACAGCCCTCTGTGGCAATACATTCCACAGATTCACCACCCTCTGACTCAAGAGGTTACTCCAGTATTTTGTGTATCTTATTTTAATCCAGCATCTGCCTTACACATATTCCAGCTTCCTTCATGCACGTATTCACCCATCGGTTAGGTTAGTTCTTCATTGGGATTCACAAGCTCACAAGCTATAGGAGTAGAATTAGGCCATTCGCTCCATCGGGCCTACTCCACCATTCAATCATGGCTGATCTCTACCTCCTAATCCCATCTTCCTGCCTTCTCCCCATAAACCTTGACACCCATTCTTTGTTTTTTTTGCAGTTTACATTTGCTACCATGTTTTATTTTTTATTTGTTGAATATATATTTTTATTAGAGTATTTAGACCGTGATTTAGCAAACATATGTTATGATAGCAATATTTCATGTTCAACGAACATACATTATTAATATTATCAAGTGTATCATTTTGACTAATAGTTTTTTTTTATAAAGAGAGGAGAACAGTAAAAAAATAAAATAAAATTCAACATCGAAAAAGAAAATCATAAAGGAATAATTTGCTATTAATACATCGTAGGAGATAAGATCAAGGATTATCCTTGACACCCATTCTAATCAAGAATTTTATCTCTGCCTTAAAAATATCCACTGACTTGGCCTCCACAGCCCTCTGTGGCAATGAGTTCCACACATTAACTACCCTCTGACTAAAGAAGATCCTCCTCACCTCCTTTCTAAAAGAGCGCCCTTTAGTCCTGAGCCTGTGACCTCTGGTCCTCGACTCCCCCACCAGTGGAAACATCCTCTCTGCATCCACGCTATCTAGGCCTTTCATTTTTCCCCCCCTCAACCTTCTAAACTCCGGCGAGTGCAGGCCCTGTGCCGTCAAACGCTCATCATGTGTTAACCCACTCATTCCTGGGATCGTTCTTGTAAGCCTCCCGTGGAGCCTCTCCAGAGCCAACACGTCCTCCCTCAGATATGGGGCCTAAATTTGCTCACGGTACTCCAAATGCGGCCTGACCAGCGCCTTATGGAGCCTCAGCATTACATCTCTGTTTTTTGAATCTTTTACTATGTGCCGTGCCTGACTTGATTTGCGCACAGGTGACAGGGCTGTAAACCGACAGGGTGCATGTATTGTGTATATGGTCAGCGTGGAAACAGGCCCTTCGGCCCAACTTGCCCAAACCGCCCCCCAACATGTCCCAGCCACATTAGTCCCATCTGCCTGCACTTGATCCATATCCCTCCAAACCCGTCCTATGCATGTACCTGTCTAAAGGCCCTGTCCCACTTTCCCGAGTTACTCACGAACTCTCCCCAATTTTCCCCTTGATTCGAACTCGGGGAATGTCGGGTAATGTCGGTGGCGAGCCCATAGGAGTCCGTAGATGTTTCGTAGCGGCTCGTAATGCCAGCCGTAGGAACTCGGGGCAGGTAAGTCGGGACGTTTCGTTGAAAATGTCCACGAGTTTAAAAAAAAATAGCCCCGAGTACCTACGAATGGCTATTACCGTAATTCTCCGAGTTCGAACCTCGGGAGAGATCGTGAGTAACTCGGGAAAGTGGGACAGGGTCTTAACTGTTTCTAACACATTGGGATAGTCCCAGCCTCAACTGGGACAGTCCCAGCCTCTGGCAGCTTGTTCCATTCACCCACCAGCTAACGCCCAGCCTCTCTGTCCACTGCAGCTCCAACTGGCTGAAGCCGTGCTGTGGGGGCCGGGCGGCCGTGTGGCAGGTGGTGCTGCTCAGCGCCGGCCTCAACTGCTTCCTGGTGGCCTCCGTCGTGTTGGTCGTCATTCTCCTCATGCTCGAGCTGCTCATTGACACCAAGCTCCTCCAGTGTGAGTACCCGCGCCGGGGTAGTGTTACTCTGAGTACCCGTGCCGGGGTAGTGTTACTTTGAGTACTGGGCTCCAGTGGTAGTGTTACTCTGAGTACTGGGCCCCGTGGTATTGTTACTCTGATTACTGGGTCCCTTGGTATTGTTACTCTGATTACAGGGTCCCTTGGTAGTGTTACTCTGAGTACTAGGACCCGTGGCAGTGTTACTCTGAGTACTAGGCCCTGAGGTAGTGTTACTCTGAGTACTAGGCCCTGAGGTAGTGTTACTCTGAGTACTGGCCCCCATAGTAGTGTTACTCTGAGTACTAGGCCCTGTGGTAGTGTTTGATTACTGGGCCGCTGGTAGTGTTACTCTGAGTACTGGACCCCTTGGTAGTGTTACTCTGTACCCGCACTTTTGTAGTGCTATTCTTGTAAGTACCAGACCAAGTGGTGGTGTTACTCTTAGTACTGTGCCCAACAGTAGTGTTACTCTGCAGGTACCCGGCCCGTGGTATTGTTACTCCCAGTGCAAGTACTTAGCCCAGTGGTAGTGTTACTCTGCGAGTACTGGCCCAGTGTTGGTGTTACTCTGAGTACCCACCCCGGGATAGTGTTAATCACGGTGTGAGTACTGGGCCCAGTGGTAGAGTTACTCTGAGTACTAGCCCCGTGGTAGTGTTACTCTGCAAGTACCCACACCATCGTAGTGTTACTCTTAGTACTGGCCGCAGTGATAGTGTTACACTTAGTACTCTGTGTACCGGTCCCGAAGGTAGTGTTACTCTTAGTACTGGACTCGATGGTGATGTTACTCTCATTGGGAGTACTAGTCCAGTCTTAGTGTTACTCAATACTGTCCCCAGTGGTCGTATTACTGTGGGTACTGTCCCCATTGTTAATGCATGATGTTACTCATTCCGTGTGCAAACACTGGTGAGTAATGTTACTCTGTAGGAGTGCAGAGCCCAGTGAGTAACGTTACTCATGGCACTGACACTACTGTGTAATGTTAATGAGTGAATACTCTATGCGTTCCGTCTCGTCATTCCTGGAGAACAGCGTGCCTTGTCTCTAAGATGTTTGGTTTCTATAACCTAATGTTTGCTCCTCCTTCCCCCCTCCCTCTCTCTCTCTCTCTGCCCAGTTACCAGTGCGTTCCAGTTTGCCGGAATCATTCACTGGATAAGTCTCGTCATCCTTTCCATCTTCTTCACAGAGGTGAGCGTTTTTGCCGCGATGCCCCGGGGTCACTGACCGCTGGGGTTCAACAGCGACCCGCACGGCTATCCCACCGTGTGCGTTGACGCAATAACGTTAGCTCAACGACTCGCGACTCCGCGAAGGCAGTCACAGCGGCAGAGCTGCTGCCAAAATGCAGCGCCAGAGACCCGGCTTCGATCCCGACTAGGGGCGCTGTCTCTGTGGAGTTTGTGCGTTCTCCCCGTGACCTGCGTGGGTTTGCTCCGAGATCTTCGGTTTCCTCCCACATTCCAAAGACGTGCAGGTCCGTAGTCAAGTCAAGTCACTTTTATTTCTATAGCACATTTAAAATCAACTCTCGTTGGCCAAAGTGCTTCACATTGGTATAAGAATAGTATAACAAACTACAGTGGTTCATAGATTAAATACAAACATCGCTACATACATGTAGCCCTTAGTAGGTTAATTGGCTCGATTAATTGGCTTGATAAATGTAAAAATTGTCCAGTATAAAATTGTCCAGCTCTACCGCGAGCCGAACATCCAGGACGTACCAACTCCAACTGCACGTATCACTGGAGCATTGATGACCCACCAAACCTACTGTCTGAGCAGCAACCTAGGGCAGCTTGCAACCCAGCAGTATGAATGTTGATTCCTCCTCCCCCGTCTGCCCTGGGGTAGACTGACGCTCGCCAGTAGCAGTCATCACGGGCAGTAAACTCATTTTCTCTTCCTCGGGGCTCCGGGTGAGTTTGATGGCGACAGTACATTTGAAAGTATCCTGAACATGGGAATAAATCCAGGTGATTTTGTAGGGCATTTTTAACCAACCCATCACCCCTCGTTAGTTTCATTGTCCGTTAATCCCTGCAACAAACCAGCCTGATTTATGTCGCCCAAGGAATTTAGTTACCTTTCATTGGGCTGTGGAGACTCTCCGAGTCGCACTCTGGAGCTAAGAATGTGACTTAAGTCCTACTCCAGAGAACTGAGCACAAGAATCAAGGCTGATGCTGTATCACTAAACTACTGGCTCATAGATAATCATAGGACGTTTAGCTATAAGAGCAGAATTAGGCCCTTCAACTCATCGAGTCGAATCTTTCTATCTTTCCCTCTCAACCCCGTTCTCCTGCCTTCACCATTACAACCATTGACAACCTTACTAATCCAGAACTGTGCTTAAAAAATGCCCAATGACTTGGTCTCCACAACCGTCTGTCGTAGAGTCATACAGCGTGGAAATAGGCCCTTCGGCCCTGCTTGCCCAGACTGACCAACATGTCCCATTGGCTCAATGAATGCCACAGATTCTCCACCCCCTGGATAACTAATTTCCTTCTCAAGCAAAGCCATGTTGTCCTCTGTATTCTGGCAAACATTTATCTCCACTAACAGCCTCATCAACCTGGGCTCCTTCCCTGGCATCACAGTTGCAGGTTGCCAATAGTAACGGCCTGAAACTTGGTGACCATGTTGCCTTATTGTTTAATTTAGTTTGGAGATACAGCGCGAAAATAGGTCCTTCGACCCAGCGCTTCCACACGGAGCAGCTATCTCCGCATGTTAACACTACCCTATAATCACCAGGGGCAATTTTTACATTTAAACCAAGCCAATTAACCTACAAACCTGCACGTCTTTGGAGCGCGGGAGGAAACCGAAGATCTCGGAGAAAACCCACGCAGGTCACGGGGAGAACGTGCAAACTCCGTACAGACAGCACCCGTAGTCAGGATCGAACCTGGGTCTCTGGCGCAGCGCCACCGTGCCTCCCCACGTGGAGGGGTTTCATTTTGGCGTTTTCATTTCTTTGGCTATTAAAAATAATTTTGCATTTCCGCCCTCCCTCTCTCTCCCCCCCTCCCATCTCTCCCCCCCTCCCCATCTCCCTTCCTCCCTTCACCCCTTTTTCCCCCTCCCTCTCCTCTCCCTCTCTTCCCCCCCACTCACCTCTCACTCCCCCCTTCTTCCTGCCCCCCTCCATTTCTCCCCCTCTCTCTCTCTCTCTCTCTCTCTCCCGCTCCCTGTTTCTATCAGACCGTTTTCCGGATAATTGTCCTTGGGATTTGGGATTACATCGAGAACAAAGTGGAGGTGAGTTAGTTATTTTGTGAGCTGCAGATTCCACCTCCAAAGTTGAGTTTATTGTCGCGTGCTCCGAGGGTCAGAGAATCGGAATCGGAATCAGAACGGGAATCAGGATCACACTTTATTCCCCAAGTATGTTTTGCAACATACGAGGAATTTCATTGGCCAGGTCAGTCATACAATTAAAAGCAACAGATCACTGAAAAAAAAAAACTAAAATTTGAACATGAACATCCGCCACCGTGACTCCTCCACGTTCCTCACTGTGATAGAAGGCGAAATAAAGTTCAAGTCTCTTCTTTTTGTTCTTCCTCGGTCCTGGGCCTCGAGCCCCCGTTGACGGGATGATCTTGACTCCCGTAGCCGGCGGCGTTCGGGCCCTCCGGGTCGAGGCCATCAAGCTCCCGCATCGGGGGGACGTCAGCTCCCCCGCGCCGGGCGATCGAACCTTCCGCGACGTTGGAGCTTCCCGACTCGGCCTCTCCCGAGACTGCGAGCTCTTGACGGTGAGGTCCGCGGTGGTTGCGGTGGGAGCGATCCCAGGCAAGGGATCAGCTCCGACGTTAAGCCCGCGCCCCGCGGTGGGGCTCACGACAGTCCGAGGAGGCCTCCAGCTCCATCGATGGTAGGCCGCAGAGCCCGGAGAATGTGATCCGAAAATTGATCACATCTCCGGGAGCTTAAAAAAAAGGCCTGTCCCACGCTGTATTACTCTGTGACTCTATCTGCTTCTGTGGCTAGCTCCCCTTACCTAGTTCTCCGACCGGTCTGACTGTCCCGCTGAGTAAATTTTATCTCTGTGTGCTTCGTTGTCACCTTCCCCTAGCTAACAGAGATCTATTCTAAATTTTCCTTGAATCTGCATCCCCTTTGATGTCTCGTTTTCACACCTTACACTTCCTTATCTCTGTGTCTCCCTCTCCCCTGACTCTCAGTCTGAAGAAGGGTCTCGACCCGACAACGTCACCCATTCCTTCTATCCAGAGATGCTGCCTGTCCCGCAGAGTTACTCCAGCATTTCATGTAAACCAGCATCTGCAGTTCCTTCCTACACATCCAGCCCTAAACCCAATGCCCAATACAGTGTTCTTATTAAAATAAGACTGTAAAAGGAGCTATTAAATGTAAAACAGACTAATCAGCCTGCATAATAAATCCTACTCAGTTCATTAACAAGTCCAGGGTTACAGTTTCCAGTGAAGAAAGATTCTCTTGTAGAAACAGCTTCAATGATACAAGGGAATGAGTATAAACTATATGAGGCAGACTCGAGCAAGTCTGCTTTATTATTAAGCCTCCCCCGTCCAAAATCTTGTCGCCAGCTGCGACCTTGAATTGGAATAAATGTGGCCCTTGCAGTAACAACAAGAAATGTGTAGGAAGGAACTGCAGACGCTGTTTTAAACCAAAGATAGACACAAACAGCTGGAGTAACTCAGCGGGTCAGACAGAAGGAATAGTGACGTTTTCGTGTCGAGACTTTTCTTCAGACTTTGAGAACTCGTATCAAACGCAGCATTTCTTTTATCTCATTTATGCGTTGTCAGATCTGATTAGAGCATGTGTGGCAAATAGTATTGTTGTGAAATCCTTTGGAAAGAGCCTGTGGGGCAGAAGCCAGTTGGTCTATTGTCTCCAGCATCTCTCCTCTTTCCAGAGATACGACCAACCAGTGGTGTGAAATGTAGACAACCTCTCTAGAGTAAAGCTGGAAACACTCAGTAGTTCAGGCAGCATCTGTGGAAAAAAAAGGTGACATTTCGGGTCGAGACCCTTCTGCAGGCAAGAGATTGATGGTGAGGGAGCAACGTTTTAGCAAGCAGTAGATCCTCGAACTGGAGTGATAGTCAAACAACACAGAAACAGGCCCTTCAGCCCAACTTGCCCCATCTACACGAGTCCCACCTGCCCGCGTTTGGCCCATATCCCTCTAAACCTGTCCTATCTGTGAACCTGTCCAAATATTTCTTAAACGTTGTCATGGTACCTGCCTCAACTACCTCCCCCGGAAGCTCGTTCCATATAGCTACCACCCTCTGTATGAAAAGATCCCTATTAAATATAGGCTCTTAGGGGGATATGGGGAGAAGGCAGGAATGGGGTACTGATTGGGGATGATCAGCCATGATCATATTGAATGGCGGTGCTGGCTCGAAGGGCCAAATGGCCTACTCCTCCACCTATTGTCTATTGTCTATTGTCTAAATGTTTCCACTCTCACCTTAAACCTATATCTTCTGGTTCTTGATTCCACTACTCTGGGTAAAAGACTGTGCATTCACCCTATTTATCCCCCCCCCCCCCTCATGATTTTATACGCTGCTATAAGATCACCCCTCAGCCTCCTGCACATAGAGAAATAAAGTCTTAGCCTGCCTAAACTCTCCCTATAGCTCAGGCCCTCAAGTCCTGGAGACATTCTCTTCAATTTAATCTTCACCTTTTCCAACCTAATTACATCCTTGCTCCTTAAGTGGGGGGCTACCATCGACTCCACAGTCAAAAAGGCACAACAGAGGATGTACTTCCTACGGCAGCTGGGGAAACACAATCTGCCACAGGCAATGATGGTCCAATTCTACACGGCCATCGTGGAGTCTGTTCTCACCTTCTCCATCATGGTCTGGTTTGGCTCAGCCACCAAGCGCGACACCTGGAGGCTGCAGCGAATCGTCCGATCAGCAGAGAAGGTTATTGGCTGCAACCTTCCCTCCATTGATGAACTGTACACTGCAAGGGCCAGGAAGCGAGCGGCAAGATCATCTCTGACCCCTCTCACCCTGGCCACAAACTCTTTGAATCACTTCCCTCTGTAAGGCGACTCCAGACTGTCAAAGCTGCCACAGCCAGACATAAAAACAGTTTTTATCCACGAGTAGTTGCTCTACTCAACAGCCAAAAATCTGTAGCCTCCCTTTGATCTGGTATTTGGTTCACATGCTTGATCAATGGTGTTTTATCATTAATGTTTTATTATTATTAATGTTTAGTGTTTTTTGAGTCATTCGTAACTGTCACTGTGCGTCATGTTGTTACTTGTGGGCGGAGCACCAAGGCAAATTCCTTGTATGTGAATACTTGGCCAATAAACGTACTTACTTACTTCCTGTATCAGGGTGACCATAACAGATCTGCGGTACTCCAGACTCTAGAGGGCAGCAGAAAGTGTTGGCATTTAGGTGGATGTATTAAACGAAACTAAACTAAACTAAACACTAAACATAAACTAAACTGCACAGCCAGCAACAACATGTTCCCGATGTTGGGGGGAGTCCAGAACCAGGGGCCACAGTTTAAGAATAAGGGGTTGACCATTTAGGTGAGGAAAAACTTTTTCACACAGAGAGTTGCGAGTGTGGAATTCTCTGCCACAGAGGGCGGTGGAGGCCAATTCTCTGGATGCTTTCAAGAGAGAGCTAGATAGGGCTCTTAAAGATAGCGGAGTCAGGGAAATGGGGAGAAGGCAGGAACGGGGTACTGATTGGGGATGATCAGCCATGACCACAGTAAATGGCGGTGCTGGCTCGAGGGGCCGAATGGCCTACTCCTGCACCTATTGTCTATTGTCATACATTCCTAACACTGTTGGTCTATTCTCTCCAGTATCTCCTCTTTCTAGAGATACAACCAGTGGTGTCATTAATGTTTTATTATTATTAATATTTTGTTTTCGTAACTGTCACTGTATGTGGCACCAAGGTAAATTCCTTGCATGTGAACACTTGGCCAATAAAGCTACTCACTTACTTACTGGTGATGTGCACCGTTGCAGCGGAGGGAGCCGCTCTGACCGCTCTCTGTACGTTGCAGGTCTTTGACGGCGCCGTCATCGTCCTGTCCTTGGCGCCGATGGTGGCGTCGACGGTGGCGAACGGACCCAGCAGCCCGTGGGACGCCATCAGCCTGATCATCACCCTCCGCATCTGGAAAGTCAAGCGCATCATCGATGGTGAGAGTCACTCGCCTAAGCACGTCCGCCTAACCGCTTCCCCCCCACACCCCAAAGACGTACAGGTTTGTAGGTCAATTGGCCTCGGTAAAATTGTAAATTGTGTCACGGGGGTGAGTGCGTGTGTGTGTGTGTGTGTGTGTGTGTGTGTGTGTGTGTGTGTGCTGTGTGTGTGTGTGTGTGTGTATATGTGTGTGTAGGACAGTGCCAGTGTGTGTGTGTGTGTGTGTGTGTGTGTGATGTGTGTGTAGGACAGTGCCAGTGTGTGTGTGTGTGTGTGTGTGTGTGTGTGTGTGTGTGTGTGTGTGTGTGTGTGTGTGTGTGTGTGTGTGTGTGTGTGTGTGTAGGTGCCAGTGTGTGTGTGTGTGTGTGTGTGTGTGTGTGTGTGTTGTAGGAACAGTGCCAGTGTGTGTGTGTGTGTGTGTGTGTGTGTGTGTGTGTGTGTGTGTGTGTGTAGGACAGTGCCAGTGTGTGTGTGTGTGTGTGTGTGTGTGTGTGTGTGTGTGTGTGTAGGACAGTGCCAGTGTGTGTGTGTGTGTGTGTGTGTGTGTGTGTGTGTGTGTGTGTGTAGGACAGTGTGTGTGTGTGTGTGTGTGTGTGTGTGTGTGTGTGTGTGTGTGTGTGTGTGTGAGGACAGTGCCCAGTGTGTGTGTGTGTGTGTGTGTGTGTGTGTGTGTGTGTGTGTGTGTGTGTGTGTGTGTGTGTGTGTGTGTGTGTGTGTGTGGTGTGTGTGTGTGTGTGTGTGTGTGGTGTGTAGGACAGTGCCAGTGTGTGTGTGTGTGTGTGTGTGTGTGTGTGTGTGTGTGTGTGTGTGTGTGTGTGTGTGTGCCAGTGTGTGTGTGTGTGTGTGTGTGTGTGTGTGTGTGTGTGTGTGTGTGTGTGTGTGTGTGTGTGTGTGTGTGTGTGTGTGTGTGTGTGTGTGTGTGTGTGTGTGTGTGTAGGACAGTGCCAGTGTGTGTGTGTGTGTGTGTGTGTGTGTGTATGTGTGTGTGTGAGTGTGTGTGTGTGTGTGTGTGTGTGTGTGTGTGTGTGTGTGTGTGTGTGTGTGTGTGTGTGTGTGTGTGTGTGTGTGTGTGTGTAGGACAGTGCCAGTGTGTGTGTGTGTGTGTGTTGTGTGTGTGTGTGTGTGTGTGTGTGTGTGTGTGTGTGTGTGTGTGTGTGTGTGATGTGTGTGTGTGTGTGTGTGTGTGTGTTGTGTGTGTGTGTGTGTGTGTGTGTATGTGTGTGTAGGACTGTGTGTGTGTGTGTGTGTGTGTGTGTGTGTGTGTGTGTGTGTGTGTGTGTGTGTGTGTGTGTGTGTGTGTGTGTGTGTGTGTGTGTGTGTGTGTGTGTGTGTGTGTGTGTGTGTGTGTGTGTGTGTGTAGGTGTGTTTGTGTGTGTGTGTGTGTGTACAGTGCCAGTGTGTGTGTGTGTGTGTGTGTGCCAGTGCCAGTGTGTGTGTGTGTGCAGTGCCAGTGTGTGTGTATGTGTGTGTGTGTGCGTGCGCGTGCGCGTGTGTGTAAGACAGTGCCAGTGTGCATGTGTGTGCGTGGCACAGTGCGATGTATCTCCAAAGTCTAAACTGAGCTCCCCCCCCCCCCCCCCCGCCACGGGTACCGTGTAATCCCGCGCTACCCGCTCCATGGTCGGATAGTCGGCGACTAGACCGTCTCCCCCACCTGGTTCACCAGGTGAGGAGGGGGCTGAGGACCCCCAGCAGGACCAAAAACAAGACCCGTCAAAGGGCGGATGAGCTCCTAGCGAGCCAACGGCCATCCACACTTCCGTAGAAGTTGCGATCACTGTCGTACGTAGCATTGTAAGGCACTGTGCCCGATAATGTTTTCGATGATGATGCTAGCCACAATGCTGAGAACTATATTCTGCACTCTCTGTACTTTTCCCATTGCTCTACCTATTGTACTTGAGTTTGACTTTATTGCATCTACGTGTGGTATTAACTGATCTGTTTGGATAGCGCGCAAAACAAAGCTTTTCACTGTACCTCGCTAAGCGTGACATGGTAAACGTTACACGACCACACTCTCTGCTGCCCTCTGGAGCCTGGAGTACTGCAGATCTGTTTTGGGCACCTTGCCGCAGGATGGGGGTAATCCAGGTGGAGAGAATGCAAGAGAACGACGGCAGGACTTGAGGGCCTGAGCTAGAGGGAGAGCGAGATGGGACTTTAGTTCTCTAAGCGGAGGAGGCAGAGATCTTACAGAGGTGTATAAAAGTTTTTTTTTTTAATTTAATTTTTATTTTTTAGAAGCAAGCGCACAAAAATATAACCGACGGCATATGACATAATACAGTTAAAGTACAGCTTCAATTTTGACTTTTGGCTATAGCTAAGAGAGAAAAAACGAGAGAGAGAGAGAGAAAATGGAACGTGCAAGGATAGAACCCCTAGACTACCAAAATGGTGCAGCCAAAGAGTGAGTAAGTAAAAGAAATAAGGAAGGAATAGAGAAATAAAAATACAAAAAAGAAAGAAAAAGTGTGTACAAAAGTATGAGGGGGAATGCACGGTCTTTTACCCAGAGGAAAGGAATCAAGAGCCAGAAGATATAGGAAGATTGACTGAACTATATTGGCTTCCATCACATTGAAGAATGTTGATTCCACTCTGGTAGATGTTTATGTCACATTCTATTGTGTATTGTGTTCTTTTAGATTGTGTGGCTGCATGGTAACTCAAATTTCACTGCACCTTAATTGGTTTTGCATGGTATCCAAGCAGATCAGATAATCCCACAAATAAATGGGAACTTGAACTTGAAGGTGAGAGGGGGAAGATTTTCATAGGAATCTTTTCACCGCGCGCGCCTGGTGCTGTAGTGGCCATGGGTGCCTTCTTCAGACTAAAACATCATCAACCTTGGCCTGCTCCAAGTAGCAAACCGAGAACTCTTGCTACTGGTGGCTAACGCATCCATCCTCGTTCCAACACCAATGTTGAGTTTAGGTTATTGTCACGTGTGCCGAGGTACAGTGAACAGCTTTTGTTGCGTGCTAACCAGTCAGCCGAAATACAATACACGATTACAATCGAACCATTCATTGTGTACAGATAGGTGATGAAGGGAATAACACTTAGTCCAAGATAAAGTCCGATCAAAGATAGTCCGAGGGTCTCCAACGAGGTAGATAGTAGTTCAGCAATGCTCTCTAGTTGTTGGTAGGATGGTTCAGTTGCCTGATAACAGCTGGGAAGAAACTGTCCCTGAATGTGGAGGTGTGCGTTTTCACACTTCTGTCATTTTTGCCCGATGGGAGAGGGGAGAAGAGGGAGTGGCCAGGCTGCGACTCATAGAAACATAGAAATTAGGTGCAGGAGCAGGCCATTCGGCCCTTCGAGCCTGCACCGCCATTCAATATGATCATGGCTGATCATCCAACTCAGTATCCTGTACCTGCCTTCTCTCCATACCCCCTGATCCCTTCAGCCACAAGGGCCACATCCGACTCCCTCTTAAATATGGCCAACGAACTGGCCTCAACTACCTTCTGTGGCAGAGAATTCCACAGATTCACCACTTATCCTTGATTATGGTGGTGGCATTAGCCCTGCTGCAGGGACAGCCTGTGACTGTTGCAGTTAAGAACTAGTCCCAGAGTTAAACAAATATAGATAGTGAGATGACAGCAATGTTTGTAGACTGAAAGGACTGGACAAAAGATTGAAAAGACTAGGCTTGTATTCACTGGAGTTCAGAAGGATGAGGGGTTATCTTACAGAAACATATACAATTATAAAAGGACTGGACAAGCTAGATGCAGGAAAAATGTTCCCAAGGTCAAGAACCAGGGGCCACACAGTCTTAGAATAAAGGGGAGGTCATTTAAGACTGAGGTGAGAAAAAACTTTTTTACCCAGAGAGTTGTGAATTTATGGAACTCCCTGGCACAGAGGGCAGTGGAGGCCAAATCACTGGATGGATTTAAGAGAGAGTTAGATAGAGCTCTAGGGGCTGGTGGAGTCAAGGGATATGGGGAGAAGGCAGGCACGGGTTATTGATTGGGGACGATCAGCCAGGATCACAATGAATGGCGGTGCTGGCTCAAAGGGCCGAATGGCCTCCTCCTGCACCTATTGTCTATGTTTCTATGAAGTGGCGGTAATCTCGTGCCAATGGACTGGCAGGTTTACAGTGGGGGAAGGAAACCTCATGGCTGTGTGTTTCTGCATTGGATAATCAATTCGACAGTCACACGCACTGTTCCTGATTTCACGGGCAGTAATGAGTTCATGATGAACATCAGCACTCTTCCGGCATTGTTGAGAGAATGATTAGAAGTGGACTTGCTCTTTAATTAGCGGAGGTGCTGACCTCTGCAGTGCGAGGCTGGCGGTCCTTCAGACAGCACTGAGCATCGATCGGCAGCTTATTTTACCGTAAGGCATGGGAGCAGAATTGGGCCATTCAGCCCGTTGAGTCTACCCGGCCATCCAACCATGGCACCAACACCAACCCACATGTTCCCAGACATCCAAACGCAGGTCAGCAGGCAGTGCGGAGAACCTGACATATAGGCACAAAATGCTGGAGTGACTCAGCGGGACAGGCAGCATCTCTGGAGAGAAGGAATAAATGGGCACCGTCGCGGGTTGAGATCCTCCTCCAGACTGAGAAGGGTCTGAAGAAGCGTCTCGACCCATTCATTCCTTCTCTCCAGAGATGCTGCCTGTCCCGCTGAGCCACACCAGCATTTTGTGTCTATATTCCGTTTAAACCAGCATCTGCAGTTAGCCCCTACACATAGTCAGAGCCCTGGTCATCATATTTTGTTTAAACTCGTTCAGACCGAGACTTGCCTGTATGTTCTTTGCCAGGGGTGGTGGAGAACGCAAGTATAAGACTTTGGATAGGCACATGGATATGCAGAGAATGGAGGGATATGGATCACATGCAGGCAGATAAAAGTTGGTCTTGATATTATCTCAGCACAGACATTTTGGGGTGAAGGGCCTGTTCGTGAGCTGTACCCATCTCCATGTTATAATATCCATAATCCTGCACAGTTAATTTAGATATAAAGTGCTGGAGTAACTCAGCAGGCCAGTCGGTATCTCTGGAGAACATGGATAGGTAACGTTTCGGGTCAGGACCCTTCTTCAGACATGCTGTCTCTTTTGGTCATGAGTCCCGTCAAGGGGAGGCTGGACAGGTTGGGCTTGTAATCGAGAAGAACGAGGGCGATTTAAGGGCGGCACGGGGGCGCAGCGGTAGGGTCGCTGCCTCACAGCGCCAGAGACCCGGGTTCGATCCTGGCCGCGGGTGCTGCCTGTGCGGAGTTTGTACGTTCTCCCCGTGACCTGCGTGGATTTTCTCCCAGATCTTCGGTTTCCTCCCACACTCCAAAGATGTACAGGTTTGTAGGTTAATTGGATTGGCATTGTAAATTGTCCCTAGTGTGTGTAGGATCGTGCTGGCGTGCGGGCATCGCTGGTCGGCGCGGACTCCTGTTTCCACGCTGCATTTCTAAACTTAACCAAATCCCTTCATGTTCAAAGTATCCTCGAATGGTAGTAAAATCAGTTTAGCAGCGGGATTAGCTCCAATAATATGAGGACTGTTCAGATTACTTAGATGTATTAAACTAAACGAGGAGTGGTCTTATTGAAACATACAGGTGACCTGGACAGGTTGAGTGAGTGGGCAGATGCGTGGCAGATGCAGTATAATATAGATAAATGTGAGGTTATCCACTTTGGTGGCAAAAACAAGGGGGCAGATTTTATCTCAATGGGGTTAGGTTAAGTAAGGGGGAGGTGCAGCGAGACCTGGGCGTCCTTGTACACCGGTCACTGAAAGTTGGCTTACAGGTACAGCAGGCAGTGACGAAAGCTAATGGAGTGTTGGCCTTCATAACAAGAGGATTTCAGTATAGGAGTAAAGAGGTTCTTCTGCAGTTGTACAGGTCTCTGGTGAGACCACATCTGGAGTATTGTGTACAGTCTTGGTCTCCTAATTTGAGGAAGGACATCCTTGTGATTGAGGCAGTGCAGCGTAGGTTCACGAGATTGATCCCTGGGATGGCGGGACTGTCATATGAGGAAAGATTGAAAAGACTAGGCTTGTATTCACTGGAGTTTAGAAGGATGAGGGGATTCTTATGGAAACATAACATTATAAAAGGGCTGGACAAGCTAGATGCAGGAAAAATGTTCCCAATGTTGGGCGAGTCCAGAACCAGGGGCCACAATCTTAGAATACAGGGGAGGTCATTTAAGACTGAGGTGAGAAAAAACTTTTTCACCCAGAGAGTTGTGAATTTATGGAATTCCCTGCCACAGAGGGCAGTGGAGGCCAAGTCACTGGATGGATTTAAGGGAGAGTTAGATAGAGCTCTAGGGGCTGGTGGAGTCAAGGGATATGGGGAGAAGGCAGGCGCGGGTTATTGATTGGGGACGATCAGCCATGATCACAATGAATGGCGGTGCTGGCTCGAAGGGCCGAATGGCCTCCTCCTGCACCTATTTTCTATGTTTCAGCAACCCAAAGCATCATGATAGGGGTGAGGTAGAGATGGCCACATTGACTTGGCCTCCACCACCTTCTGTGGCAATGAATTCTACAGATAAACCACCCTCCGACGAAATAAATTCCTCCAAATCTCCTTGAACTGCAGATGCTGGTTTAAATCGAAGGTAGACACAAAATGCTGGAGTAACTCAGCGGGAAAGGGAGCATCTCTGGAGAGAAGGAAAGCGTGATGTTTTGGGTCGAGACCCTTCTTCAGACTGGTCGGGGGAGAGGGAGACACAGAGATAAGGAAGTGTAAGGTGTGAAAACGAGACATCAAAGGGGATGCAGATCAAGGGAAATTCACAATAGATCATTGTTAGCTAGGAGAAGGTGACAATGAAGCACGCGGAGATAACATTTCAGAGACACGAGACATCACCCATTCCTTCTCTCCAGAGATGCTCCCTTTCCCGCTGAGTTACTCCAGCATTTTGTGTCTACCTTTGTCCTTTAATTCTGAGGCTATTCCGATGCTGGCCACACTGGAACAATCAAAGTCCCCCCCCCCCTTTGCCTCTCAGTCTTTGGGACGCAAAGGGTGGTTATAGAAATGCGGCAGCATCGCCTTTGTGTATAATCCTCTCCCATCTTACCAGGCTGTGGGGGCGAGCAAAAAGCAACATCTTACCGAGCAAAAATAACTCACTTTTAATCCTCTTGATTGCATTAATGCAGATTATTCTGCGCGGATCCCCATCGTACGCTGTTTTCACAAACAGTTCAACAGTGGAACTGCTGCATCTGTGCCCTTGCCTGCTAATCAGCATTGGACCTGTTCATTAGGAGCAAGTGGAATATCATTGACATTTACTTTGCCGTTTGTGTCTAGTTTAAGAATTAATCAATTTAGATGACAAATTCACATTCTTATTTTCGAAAAGCAGAGCGTAAAATTGACCGACCATCTCTGAAGTAAAACATCTGTGAGTATGCAGGAGTCACCCTGGTGTAAATATTACACAGAGAGCCACTCAATGTTGCTGCCTCACTGCACCAGAGAGCCAGGTTCGATGCTGACCTCATTCATCTACAAACAGGCATATATTTGGGGTGTGGGAGGAAACCTGAGCACCCGGAGGAAACCCACACGGTCGCAGGGAAAACAATAGACAACAGACAATAGGTGCAGGAGTAGGCCATTCGGCCCTTCGAGCCAGCACCGCCATTCAATGTGATCATGGGTGATCATCCCCAATCAGTACCCCGTTCCTGCCTTCTCCCCATATCCCCTGACTCCACAATTTTTAAGAGCCCTATCTAGCTCTCCCTTAAGTAGCCAGAGAACCTGCCTCCACCGCCCTCTGAGGCAGAGAATTCCACAGACTCACCACTCTCTGTGAGAAAAAGTGTTTCCTCATCTCCGTTCTGAATGGCTTACTCCTTATTCTTAAAAAACGTGCAAACTATTAATGAAACAAATAAGATTATTTAGGATTTGGACACGCTGGAGGCAGGAAACATGTTCCAGAGGTTGGGGGAGTCCAGAACCAGTGGCCACAGTTTAAGAATAAGGGGTAAACTATTTAGAACGGAGATGAGGAAACACTTTTTCACACAGAGTGGTGAGTCTGTGGAATTCTCTGCCTCAGAGGGCGGTGGAGGCCGGTTCTCTGGATACTTAAGGGAGAGCTAGATAGGGCTCTTAAAAATAGCGGAGTCAGGGGATATAATGTTTAGAAATTATTTATTGCTGGATTCCAGCAGAACCTGTACAAGGTCTCCCTCTGGTGCCAGAATTCACGAATGACAACTACATCTTGTAACTTAGTTTAGTTTAGAGATACAGCACGGAAAAAGGCCCTATGGCCTGTTGCGTCCACGGCAACCATCGATCACCCGTTCACACTAGTTCTATATTATCCCACTTTCCCCATCCGGTTCCTATATTTTACAGAGGGCCAATTCATCTACAAACTCACATACATTTGGAATGTGGGAGGAAACCGGAGCACCAGGAGGAAACCCACACGGTCGCAGGGAAAACGTGCAAACTCCACACAGACAGCACCCGAGGGCGGGATCGAACCCGGGTCCTCTGGCGCTGAGAGGCAGCAGCTCCACCAGATTCAACTGGGCCCAGGGTTCAAATCAGGGCGGACAATTGGTTGAATGAACGAGGGAAAGATCATTTGAATGCATGGGGGCGCGGCAGGTAGAGCTGCTGCCTCACAGAGCTAGAGAACCCGCTTCAATCCTTTTGCACACTCTCTCTGTGACCGGGTGGGTTTCCTCCGGGTGCTCCGGTTTCCTCCCACATCTCAAAGACCCAAATTGGTTTCTGTAAATTGTCCCTGGTTTGCAGATGGTTGTCAAGTGAACAAAAGGAGGGAACGCTTTCATCACCCCCCCTCCCCCACCCCCACCCCATTTCCCTTTCCCCCTCCCGCTCCCCCCCACCCCACCCCAGAATGGCTGTTACCAGGCAGACATTATCCACGTGGATACTGGGAGAAAAGTTAAATGGTGGCAATTACAAAGTGTATTAGGGAACGAGGTTTCAGATTCCTTTGGCAAAATGGCAGCAGGAGCGATGGGCCGAATGGTCTCCTGTGCCATTAGTGATTCTCTGCGGGTGAGAGGAGGAGCGGGACCTTGGCCAAGAGGCGTCATTCCGCAGGGCGGCACGGTGGCGCATCCCGACTACGGGTGCTGTCTGTACGGAGCTTGCACGTTCTCCTTGTGACCTGCGTGGGTTCTCCCGGCGATCTTCGGTTTCCTCCCACACGCACAGGTTTGCAGGTTAATTGGCTTTGTTATAAATGTAACTTGTCCCTAGTGTGTGTGTGTGTGGGTGTGGGATAGTGTTAGCGTGCAGGGATCGCTGGTCAGCACGGACTCGGTGGGCCGAAGGGCCTGTTTCCGTGCTGTATCTCGAAACTAAACTAAACTAAAGCTGCCACCCTGCTTTGACTAGTCCCCTCGACACCCCACCAACCCTGTCGCCCTCTTTCATTCTTTCAGCTTATGTGCTGCCGGTTAAAGTGGAGATGGAGATGGTGGTCCAGCAGTACGAGAAGGCCAAGCAGGTTCGTGAGGATCAGCTGGAGCGTCTGACGCAGATCTGCCAGGAGCAGGCGGTGAGTGGGACGGGGCAGCGAGTGCCATCGGAGCAGGGAGGTTCTACCGCAGTTGTACAGGGTCTTGGTGAGACCACACCTGGAGTATTGCGTACAGTTTTGGTCTCCTAATCTGAGGAAAGACATTCTTGCCATAGAGGGAGTACAGAGAAGGTTCACCAGACTGATTCCTGGGATGGCGGGACTTTCATATGAAGAAAGACTGGATAGACTCGGCTTGTACTCGCTGGAATTTAGAAGATTGAGGGGGGGGGGATCTTATAAAAACTTACAAAATTCTTAAGGGGTTGGACAGGCTAGATGCAGGAAGATTGTTCCCGATGTTGGGGAAGTCCAGAACAAGGGGTCACAGTTTAAGGATAAGGGGGAAGTCTTTTAGGACCGAGAAGAGAAAAACAAATTCACACAGAGAGTGGTGAATCTGTGGAATTCTCTGCCACAGAAAGTAGTTGAGGCCAGTTCATTGGCTATATTTAAGAGGGAGTTGGATGTGGCCCTTGTGGCTAAAGGCATCAGGGGGTATGGAGAGAAGGCAGGTACAGGATACTGAGTTGGATGATCAGCCATGATCACATTGAATGGCGGTGCAGGCTCGAAGGGCCGAATGGCCTACTCCTGCACCTATTTTCTATGTTTCTATGTTTCTAACCCACACCACACACACACAATCAGTCTGAAGAAGGGGTCTCGACCCAAAACGTCACCCATTCCTTCTCTCCAGAGATGCTGCCCTGTCCCGCTGAGTTACTCCAGCATTTTGTGTCTATCTTCGATTTAAATCAGCATCTGCAGTTCTTTCCTCCACACAATCACATGTCAACCCAGAGCTGGACACTAACACTTGGTAGAGTTTAGTTTATTGTCACATGTACTGAGGCACAGTGAAAAGCTTCGCCAGATGCTGTTAAATATGAGAAGTGTCAT
The DNA here is from genome assembly GCA_035221665.1 of Okamejei kenojei. Classification (NCBI taxonomy): domain Eukaryota; kingdom Metazoa; phylum Chordata; class Chondrichthyes; order Rajiformes; family Rajidae; genus Okamejei; species Okamejei kenojei. The sequence goes on along the minus strand of CM069169.1, from coordinate 12,520,303 downwards.
AGATACTGCCTCACCCTCTGAGTTTCTCCAGCATTTTTATCTACCTATGAATTATAAAGAGGTCATCTCACTATCTAACTGGAATATCGGGTCAATTCCCACAGATCATAAGGTCATAAAAAATAGTAGAATTAGGCTATTCAGCCCATCAAGTCTACCCCGCCATTCAATCATGGCTTATTTATCTCTCCCTCTTAACCCCATTCTCCTGCCTTCTCCCCATAACATCCGACACCCGTACTAATAAAAACTCTATCTACCCTGCCTTAAAAATATCCACTGATTTGGCCCTTCAAACAGAATAGAGATAACAATGAGGATGTTTCTACTGGTGTGAGCGACCAGGACCAGAGGGCACAGCCGCAGAATAGAAGGAGGCACCTTTAGAATGGAGATGAGGAAGAATCTCTTTAGCAAGAGTGCAGTGTATCTGTGGAATTCATTGCCAGGCCAGACTCTGGTGGAAGCCAAGACTTTGGGTATTTTAAAGTGGAGATTTCATAGATTCTTGATTAGTACGGGTGGCAAAGGTCACGGGGAGAAGGCAGGAGACTGGGGTTGAGAGAGGAAAAAATAAAATCAGCCATAATTGAATGGCAAAGCAGACTGAAGGGCCGAATGGCTTAATTCTGCTCCTATTGTCATCCAGAGTGGAAACAGGCCCTTCAGCCCAACTTGGGGTGGGAGATTGCAACCTTCACGTGGTCCGCCCTGTTTCGACTAATGCAATCAACTCGGCTAGTGCACAAACGGAAGATCAAATAGAACAAGTTGTCCGACAACTTCAGGCTGTGCACGCCACACGAAAGAAGAAGGAGACGCCCAACTTGACCACACCGGCCACCATGTCCCACCTACACTATTCCCACCTGCCCGCGGTTGGCCCAAATCCCTCTAAACCTGTCCAACCATGCACCTGTCCAATTGCTTCTTAAACATATCGATAGTATGTGCAACATCCTCGTACGTTTTCTCTGTACTCTTTATAAGAAAAAATTGTTCCGGCAACATGGTGCCCAGAACTGAACACAATACTCTAAATACGGCCTCACCAACGTCTCATATAACTGCGACATGACCTCCCAACTTCTATACTCAATACCTTATGGCCAGATAAACCATTGCAGTGGCAATTGTTGAAAGGTAGAAAAGACACAGTGTTGGAGCAACTCAGCGGCTCAGGAGAACCTGGATAATGTCATAGCATGGAGAACATCACTCTGTATGAAGGAGAGTCCCGACCTGAAACATCGCTTATCCATCGTCTCCAGAGATGCTGCCTGACCCACTGAGTTGCCAATTTTGGTAAACTTGTGTTTGCAGTTCCTTGTGTCTCCACTGGGAGGCAGACATTAGTCTCAGATACCAAGGAGCTCCCGCACATTTTGTTTTATTTTAGTTTAGAGATACAGCGCGGAAACAGGCCCTTCGGCCCACCGAGTTCCTACCGACCAGCGATCCCCGCACACTAGCACTATCCTACACACACTAGGAACAATATACATTTATGCCAAGCCAATTAACCTACAAACCTGTACGTCTTTGGAGTGTGGGAGGAAGCTGAAGATCTCGGAGAAAACCCACGCAGGTCACAGCGACAAACGCACTCAACGTACAAACTCCACACAGACAGCACCCGTAGTCAGGATTGAACCCGGGCCCCTGGCGCTGTAATGCCCCTGTCCCACTTAGGAAACCTGAACGGAAACCTCTGGAGACTTTGCGCCCCACCCAAGGTTTCCGTGAGGTTCCCGGAGGTTCTTGTCAGTCTTCCTAATGGTCGAAAGTGGTTTCCGTTTAAAAATCGGTAATTCTTTAGTCGAAGCCGGTTGCGATGCTAGTTGAAGGTGGTTGCCGGAGGAGAAAATCCTCCGGGAACCTCAGGTGGACGCAAAGTCTCTAGAGGTTTCCGTTCAGGTTTTCTAAGTGGGACAGGGGCATAAAGCAGCAACTCTACCGCTGAGCCCAGCTTTGAACTCGTGCCCTGGCATCGATCAAAGGCCAGTAATGGCGACAGATGGAGCCTTGCTTTGAGATCTCATCGGAGAGCCAAGCGGGCGTCATCTTCCCCCCAGCGCCCCAATCTGGGCATTTTGCTCTAACCTCAGGAGAGAGACTTGAATCCGCAGCTTCCCAACTCAGAGACAGCAGTGTGACTTCTGCAGGGGGCATTGAGGAGAAGATGCAGCGAAAGGTGGTCGCCAGGTGTCAATGGCCGGAAACGGCTTAATAAATAAACACAGCCGGTTCACAGTGGGTGCAAACTCCGCAGAGGCAGCATGCCAGCAATGCCAGGACTCAGATACCAGGCATGGGACCAGAGCTTTTTTTGCAACAGTATGCGTTGGATCAGTGTACTGGGCAGCTTGATAAAATTAAAAACCAGATTAAAAAAATAAATTTTAAAAGTTAAAAACTATAGTTTTTAAAGTTAAAAGATAACTTTTTCTTAAGTTAACATTTTGTTAAAGTTAAGAAATAGATTTTAAACGTTAGGAAATATATTTTAAAAGTTAAGAAATAGATTTTAAAAGTTAAGAAATAGATTTTAAAAAGTTAAGAAATAGATTTTAAAAAGTTAAGATAGAGATTTTAAAAGTTAAGAAATAGATTAAAAAAGTTAAGAAATAGATTTTAAAAAGTTAAGAAATAGATTTTAAAAAGTTAAGATAGAGATTTTAAAAGTTAAGAAATAGATTAAAAAAGTTAAGAAATAGATTTTATAAAGTTAAGATAGAGATTTTAAAAAGTTAAGAAATAGATTTTAAAAAGTTAAGAAATAGATTAAAAAAGTTAAGAAATAGATTTTAAAAAGTTAAGATAGAGATTTTAAAAGTTAAGAAATAGATTAAAAAAGTTAAGAAATAGATTTTAAAAAGTTAAGAAATAGATTTTAAAAAGTTAAGATAGAGATTTTAAAAGTTAAGAAATAGATTAAAAAAGTTAAGATAGAGATTTTAAAAGTTAGGAAATAGTTTTTCAAATGTTTATAATTTTAGAGTTAAAGATTAAAAGTTAAAAACTTGATTTAAAAATGAGATTCTCAAAGTTTTAGAATTTGTAATGCAGCACAAGGATCAATAGCCACAGTGGTGCAGCAGGTAGAGCTGTCGTCTCACAGCGCCTGAGACCCGGGTTCAATCCTGACTTTGGGTCCTGTCTGTGTGGAGTTCGTATGTTCTCTCTGTGACGAAGTGGGCTTGCTCCGGGTGCACCGGTTTCCTCCCACATCCCAAAGGCGTGCAGATTTGTAGGTTAATTGACTTCCGTAAATTGCCCCGAATGTGCATTCACTCCGATTGAGAAAGTGGGATAACATAGAACTCGTGTGAACGGATGGTCAAAGTGGACTCAGTGAAAGGCATGTTTCCATGCTGTACCTCTAAAGTAAAAAATTACAAACGTTCAAAAAAAAGTAGTCCGCCACATTTGGAATATTGCGAGCAGGTTTGGGCCCCGTATCTGAGGAAGGATGTGTTGGAGTGGGTCAAAAGGAGGTTTACACGAACGATCCCAGGAATGAGTGGGTTAACATATGATGAGCGTTTGGCGGCACAGGGCTTGTACTCGCTGGAGGTTAGAAGGATGAGGTTGGTCCTCATTGAAATAGTGATGAGAGTGGATGTAGTGAGGATGTTTCCACTGGTGGGAGAGTCTCGGACCAGAGCCCACAGCCTCAGAATGAAAGGACGTACATTTAGAAAGGAGATGAGGAGGAATTTCATTAGTCAGAGTTACTCCAGCTGTCTGTGTGGAGTTTTCCTCTGGGTGCTCCGGTTTCCTCCCTGTGACCATGTGGGTTTAGTCCGGGTGCTCTGGTTTCCGTCCAAATTACAAGTGCAGTTCGACAGGCCCACCGAGTCCTCGCTGACCAGCAATCCCTGCGAACTAAAGCTATTCTTCACTGCGGACTAATCACAATCATATTACAAACCTGTACGTCTTTGGAGTGTGGGAGGAAGCCGGAGAAATCCCACACAGGTCACGGGGAGAACGTACAACCTCCACACAGACAAGCACCTGTAGTCAGGATCGAACCAGGCCTTCGTGCTGTTAGGCAGCAACTCTACCACTGAACAATTGTGCAGATTGTAACTGACCCTTCTAGATAGTCCCTGGTGTGTGGGTGAGCGGCAGAATTTGGTGGGGGTGCGTTGATTGGAATGTGGGGGGAATAAAATAGAATTGGGATGGTCAGCATGGACTTGATGGTTCGAAGGGCCTGTTTCCGTGCTGTGTGACTCTTGTGACAATGGTGTTGGTTAGCTCAGGGTGGCTCTGGTGCATAGGCACAGTCGGAGTAGTCACGTCAATCTACATCAAAGACAGTCACCAAAAGCTGGAGTAACTCAGCGGGACAGGCAGCATCTCTGGGGAAAAGGAACAGGTGACGTTTCGGGTCGAGACCCTTCTTCAGACTGAGAGGCAGGGGAAAGGGAAACGAGAGATAAAGACGGAGATTTAGAGAGATATAGAACAAATGATTGAAAGATGAGCAAAAAAGTAACAATGATAAAGGAAACAGGCCAATGTTAGCTGTTTGTTGGGTGAGACCAAGTGCAGACAATGAGACTCGACCAGACGACTTAATGATGCTGGTATGACTTGGGTGGGGGAGGGATGGAGAGCGAGGGGATGCAGGGAATACTTAAAGTTAGAGAAATCAATATTCATACCCTTGGGGTGTAAGGTGCCCAAGTGAAATATGAGGTGCTGTTCCTCCAATTTGCATTCTGACAATGGAGGAGGCCCAGGACAGAAAGGTCAGTGTGGGAATGGGAGGGGGAGTTAAAGTGTCTGGTAACCAGGTGATCAGGTAGGTCCAGGCGGACTGAGCGGAGGAAACGATCGCCGCTACATCAGTTGGCTGATCTATTTCCGACTGATCTCGGGGATGAATTTCACAGATTAATACCCATATCCCCGCTGTCCCAGGCCTACGATTCAGTTCGCAACTCTGTGTGACGTGTGGACGTCAGGGCATGCCGAGAGTTATTCGCCAAGTGTCGTAAGTGGCGACCTTTTAATTCAATTTCTGTCATCAGTTAATTAAACGGAGCCACACACATTGAAGACATTGTCGCCTGCTTTAACTACAACGGGGATTATTATCTCTGCGTTAGGCGGTAGAGTCGCTGCCTCACAAGCGCTTACTGCGCCAGAGACCCAGGTCCGATCCCAACTACGGGCGCTGTCTGTACGGAGTTTGTACGTTCTCCCAGTGACCCGCGTGGGTGGTCTCAGAGATCTCCGGTTTCCTCCCACACTCCAAAGACGTGCAGGGCTTGTAGGCTAAATGGGCTTGGTATAAATGTAAATTATCCCTCGTGGGTGCAGGATAGTGTTAATGTGCGGGGGTCGCTGGTCGGCGCGGACTTGGGGGGCCGAAGGGCCGGTTTCCGCGCTGCATCTCCAAAACTCAAAGACTAAAGCAACTGGAAGCGGCCATTCCAATTCCCCAATTGGCTACAATTTGTCAGGAAATGGGGTTGAAATGCAAATCAGGCACTAAATGCACAAAGATGGGTCCAATTTGACGGCTGGAGGGTGCCGTGGGGAAGTGGTTTAGCCGACGGCAATCCCGGTAACAGATGTAAACGGGAAATAAAGTCACTTGTTGCATTGGCAAGATCGGAGAGCGGAGCCTGGAGATGGCTCAAGACAGAAAGCAGATGTTAAGTGAGTTGTCCCGGCCCGCTGATGTAGGTGTTGATCCTGGGAATACGTAGCAAAGCAATTAGTGACCCAGAGCTGCTATTAAAGTGCACTTAGAGGCTCTCATTGCAGTCGCATCTTAGATTGCATTGTCTGGGCCTGCAGCCAACTTCAGCAAGTGAACAGACACACGGGGACAAGTCGAACAAAGACTAACTCTTGTTCTGTTCATTGTCACCTCGCACAACTGCACACACGGCCCTACTTCCCTGTAGAGTTTCAGAATGATGTACCACAGCCAGAGCAAACTTGCATGTAGCCGTGTCTTCGCTATCTCCCACTCTACCTGTTGCAGCTCCTGCACTTTTTTTTTTAAATGTGCGCTTTCTTGTAGTTGAAACATTATATTCAGCACACTTTCTCTTTTGCTCTACCTGGTCCAGAATGACCATTCCGTTCAGAAATGATGTCCCACAGCCAGAGTGAACTTGCATGTAGCGATGTCTTCGCCATCTCCCAATCTACCTTGTTGCGGCTCCTGCACTTTTTTTTTATCTGCACTTTCTTGTATATTCTGCACTCTCTCTATTTTATTCTACCTGGTCTATTTGTGAATGGTGTGATTTAGTCAGACAGCAGGCAAAGTCAAGTTTTAGTTACATGTTAGTACTCAGGACAATCAGAAACCATAGGGTGAGGTTTCTGAGAAATATGGGTAAGTTGGTATGTGTAACCTCTTTATGGGCTGCTCGAGTCATAGAATCACAGAGCAGAGAAGCAGGCCCTTCAGTCCAAGTCTATGCCAACATGTAAGCAAGTCCCTTTTGGCCCACATCCCTCAACAACCTTTCTGATCCATGTACCTATCCAAATATTTTTTACATATTGTTATAATTCCTGCCTCAACTACTTCCTCTGGCAACCTGTACCGTATACCCACCACCCTGTGTGTGAAAAAAGTTGCCCCTCAGGTTCTTTTTGCCCCCTCGCCTTAAACCTATGTCCTCTGGATCTCGATTCCCCTACTCTGGGGAAAAAGATTCTGGGCATTCACCCTATCTATTGCCGTTGTGATTAGATCACCTCCTCCATCAGGCTATCAGCAGAGAGCAGAGGCCACCCCAACTGAAGTCCCGTCACCCCTTTGCTCCACATGGAAAACAACTCCTAGCATCCGTCCAGCCAACTGAGACAAAAACACAAGTGGCCACAGGAGTGGAAGGCAACCTCATCTCCATTACACAGTTACATCTCTTCACCAGATAAAAGCTGTCCAGGGTCTGACCTCCCCAGAGGAGCATGGGTGAAGCTCGACAGACTTGGTACTGGAGTTGGGCGTTTCAATGCCAGCGTGTGGAGACGGGGGCTCCGCCAGAACCCAGCCTGTGAATGTGGAGCAGAACAAGAGACGGCCAGCCATGTCATCTCTGGGTGCCCGCTCTACCACCCACCAAGTGGAGCTCAGAGCCTGGCAGTCATTGACATAGAGACAGCAACCTGGCTGCTTAACACCTGGCGAGATCTAACTATTCCTTTGGTTTATTTATGTTTCATTCGCAAGAAGAAGTGTTAGAACAAAATATGCACAGTGTTATTGTGTTCTGCAAGGAGTATTTTTAATATATTCAGTTAAGGGATATGAGCTTTTCAGCCTGAAGCTTCCACTGGGCAACAATGGGTGGATGCTTAAAGGGGCCTGTCCCACTTGGGCTATTTTTTGGCGAAGGTCATAGCCGTAGATAGTCCGGCGACTGGACCCTCCGTCGACATAAAATTTGCAAAAGAGAATAATTACTTTAACAACAAAACAAAAACCCGAAGTCAGCACTGGCGACAACCTACGTCACCCTGGCAACATCTACCACGCACAGCACCTACGTCAGGAGAAGTCAAGCCACGCTCGTTGGCGTCAAACCCACTGTCCCCGACTGTCACTGAAAAATGTTCAACATGGTGAAAATCCAGCGGCGACCAGAAAGACGCTACCACTCTTTGGGCGACTGAGGAGACGACTCATACAGGCGACACCCCGGCGACAGCCCAGTCACCGGCAGTCGCCCAAATAATCGCCAAGTGGGACAGGCCCTTAATGATCCCCAAAACAATGCAGTTATACAAGACCATTGAGTCACAGAACATGCTAGACTTAGAATTGAAAACCAGAAATCCATGTTGGTACTCATGAGACAGTTATACCCCTGTCCCACTTAGGAAACCTGAACGGAAACCTCTGGAGACTTTGCGCCCCACCCAAGGTTTCCGTGCGGTTCCCGGAGGTTTTTGTCCTCCGGCAACCACCTTCAACTAGCATCGCAACCGGCTTCGACTGAAAAATTACCGATTTTTAAAACGGAAACCACTTTCGACCATTAGGGAGACTGACAAGAACCTCCGGGAACCGCACGGAAACCTTGGGTGGAGAGCAAAGTCCCCAGAGGTTTCCATTCAGGTTTCCCAAGTGGGACAGGGGCATTAGAAGAAGTATGCAGGAAGGAACTGCAGATGCTGGTTTAAACTGAAGATAGACACAAAATGTTAGAGTAACCCAGCGGGACAGGCAGCATTTCTGGAGAGAAGGAATGGGTGATGTTTCAGGTTGAGACCCTTCTTCACCCATCCCTTCTCTCCAAAGATGCTGCCTGTCCCACTGGGTTTTTGCTTATCTTCGGTTTAAACCAGCATCTGCAGTTTCAAGTCATCTACATCATCAACATCAATGTCTGTCTTACGTTGATGTGCACCAGGACTTATAATTAAGTAGACTTATGCCCCTGTCCAACTTAGGAAACCTGAACGGAAACCTCTGGAGACTTTGCGCCCCACCCAAGGTTTCCGTGCGGTTCCCGGAGGTTTTTGTCAGTCTCCCTAATGGTCGAAAGTGGTTTCAACTTCTTCAATGTTCCGCCGATTATTTCAAAAAAATTTAAACTGGCTGCGACTAAAACTAGGTTGCCGTTTTAAAAATCGGTAATTTTTTGAGTCGAAGCCGGTTGCGATGCTAGTTGAAGGTGGTTGCCGGAGGTTGCAGGTAGTGGAAGGTAAGACCTTTTTTTCACCCAGTTTTATTCCACCAGGGAGGTCTTACCTTCCACTGCCTGCAACCAGCTTCAACCAGCATCGAAACCGGCTTCAACTAAAAAATGACCGATTTTTAAAACGGAAACCGATTTTTAGTCGCGGCCGGTTTTGAATTTTTTGAAATAATCGCCGGTAACATAGGAGACTGACGAAAACCTCCGGGAACCTCACGGAAACCTTGGGTGGGGCGCAAAGTCTCCAGAGGTTTCCGTTCAGGTTTCCTAATTCAGGGGCATTAAAGGTACTGCAGACGCTGGTTACCAAAAAAAGACAAAGTCTAAGTCAGGCAGCATCTCTGGAGAATATGGATGGGTAACGATTTAGGTTGGAACCCTTCTTCTGTACTTGCAATTTAAATCCCAGCCAGTTTCAGCTTGAACAGAAATCTTTCAAAACATTCGTTATAATTAATATTATAATGTGTGGAGGTTCGTTGTGAAAACATAACTCCTCTCATTGAGTGAGTACATTGCTCTTGAGGTTTGCAGGCGATCTTGGTGTTGCGATGGTTACACTGCTGCAGGCAGACAGCAGAGGGCAGTGAGCTGCCACTGTGAGTTGACTGAACCCGGACAAAGTTTTTTCCTCAGCCCGAGATAGACGCAGAATGCTGGAGCAACTCAGCGGGTCAGACGGCATCTCTGGAGACAAGGAATGCGTGACATTTCGGGTCGAGACCCTTCTTCAGAGTGAGAGTCAGGGGCAAGGGAAGCGAGAGACATAGACGGAGATGTAGAGGGATATCAAAAAAAATGAAGGAATTATATGCAAAAAAAGTAACAATGATAAAGGAAGTGTTTAAGAAGGAACTGCAGATGCTGGAAATTCAAAGGTAGACAAAAATGCTTGGTCTGAAGAAGGGTCTCGACCCGAAACGTTGCCCATTGCCTTCGCCCCATAGATGCTGCCTCACCCGCTGAGTTTCTCCAGCATTTTAGTCTACCTGTGATAAAGGAAGTGGTCTAATGTTAGCTGTGGGCTAGGTGAAAACGGGTTATACAGACAATTTTATCCTCTCACGCACCAGTAAACTGCAGATTGTGGATTACACCACCATCTAACATTATGGTTAAATCTGAAGCTCTTGGAGTATTGTGAGCAGCTTTGGCCCCCAGAGATGAGGAAGGATGTGCTGGCGTTGGACAGGGTCCAGAACAGGCTTATGAGAATGATTCTAAAGGATGAGTGGGGTAATGTTTGAGGAACGGTTGATGCCTCTGGGCTGAGGGATGAAGGGGGATCTCAATGAAACTTACCGAACAATGAAAGGCCTAGAGTGGATGTAGAAATAGTGTTTCCAGTAAAGGCAGGGCCTAGAACCAACGGGCACAGCCTCAGAGTACAAGGATGGAGACGTGGATGAATTTATTTAGCCAGAGAGGGGCGAGTCTTTGGAATTCATTGCCACAGACAGCTGTGGAGACCAAGCATCGGGTATTTTTAAAGCGGAGATGAATAGGTTCTTGATTAGTGAGGCTGTCAAAGGTGACTGGGAGAAGGCAGGAGAATGGGGTTGAGAAGCCAAAATAAATCACCCACGATGAAATGGCAGAGCAGACCTGTTGGGCCGAATGGTCTAATTCTGCTTCTTTGTCTTGTGGTCACTGAGAAGTCCATCAGCGTGTCCCCAAAATACAGTGACCCAGACTCTGGGGAGCCTCTCCTACACCTTCAGTTGCCCAGGGAGTAGAGCTTCCAGCCGTCAGAGACCCCGGTTCAATCCTGACCTCCGGTGCAGTAAAGTGGTCCGGTACGTACAGACCACGATACAAGGGATTTTGGTTATAGCGGACCGAGGCGCATGTTAGTAGTGACGTGTTGGAGATGGGGAGAGAGGGAGCAGTACAACACTGGGTTGAGGAGCATTGCGTTGGGAACGGGTTAGCAGCTGATGTCACAGATCCAGTCTGAAGACGGGTGTCGACCCGAAACATCACCCATTCCTTCTCTCCAAAGACGCTGCCGGTCCCGCTGAGTAATTTCCTTCACATTTTGTCCGCCACAAAGCAGGGTACCGGGGGCCCCTTCTAACCCCCCCCTCCTTTCCTCTCACCCCCCCTTATCTTCCCACCTTCCCTTCCCCTCCCATGGTCCATTACTCCAAAGCTTCACTTTACTGGAGTTTGACAATAGACAATAGGTGCAGGAGGAGGCCATTCGGCCCTTCGAGCTAGCACCGCCATTCAATGTGATCATCCCCAATCAGTACCCCATTCCTGCCTTCTCCCCATATCCCCTGACTCCGCTATCTTTAAGAGCCCTATCTAGCTCTCTCTTGAAAGCATCCAGAGAACTTGCCTCCACCGCCCTCTGAGGCAGAGAATTCCACAGATTCACAATTCTCTGTGTGAAAAAGCGTTTCCTCGTCTCCGTTCTAAATGGCTTACTCCTTATTCTTAAACTGTGGCCCCTGGTTCTGGACTCCCCCAACATCAGGAACACGTTTCCTGCCTCTAGCGCGTCCAAACCCTGAACAGTCTTTGTTTGGAAGTCCTCTCTTGTTGATGTGTGGATTTACCCCAGTTTCCTCTCACATCTCAATGGCATATTGGTCAGTGGATAAATTGGCCACCCTGAACAGCCCAGATTTCTGGTGTGTACCTGGCGATTAGGGATAGATGTGAGATGCAGGATGCAGATTAGATACAGTGTAGAATGAGGGTCATTGGGCATGTTTCTGCCACGTGCCAAACTAGAACACACATCTCAGCACCAGTGTCATGGGACTCGATGATCCTGCTGAGATCTCACCTAGGAGGTTCGAATGAATTCCTGATCTCCCACTCTACCCTTGTTCTTCAGGCAATTGATTTTCTAGCAGGCAGATTATGCGATCGTGATGTGCAGACGCTGGTTTACACCGAAGATAGACACAAAATGCTGGAGTAACTCAGCGGGACCGGCAGCATCTCTGGAGAGAAGGAATGGGTGACGGTTCAGGTCGAGACCCTGCTTCAGTTTGCGGAAACTTGCCGTGCACAAACTCCAGCTCTCAGTCCTCGCGGAGAAATATCTGGCCGTCAGGAGTGGGATTCGATCCCACGCCTCCAGTGACGGACTTGATCTGAACTCTGCCCATTAGCCCGCTCGACCATCCTGACCGTGACTAAATGGTCCCTTCGCAACTAATGGGTTGAGGGCACAACTAATGGGCGGCACGGTGGCGCAGTGGTAGAGTTGCTGCCTCACAGCGCCAGAGACATGGATTTGATCCTGGCTGCAGGTGCTGTCTCTACGGAGTTTGTCCGTTCTCCCCGTAACCATGTGGATTTTCTCCGAGATCCTCAGTTTCCTCCCACACTCCAAAGCCATACAGAATTATAGATTAATTAATTGGCTTGGGCTGGTATACTTGGTATAAGTGCAAATTGTCCCCAGCGTAGCGTTAGTTGGCGGGGATCGCTGGTTAGTGCAGATTTGGTGTTTCCGAGCTGTATCTCTACACTGGACTGCGAGTCTTCCTGGCGGTAGCCTCCACAAGTGTCACAGATGGACAGGCTAGATGCAGGAAGATTGTTCCCGATGTTGGGGAAGTCCAGAACAAGGGATCACAGTTTAAGGATAAGGGGGAAGTCTTGTAGGGACCGAGATGAGAAAAACATTCTTCACACAGAGAGTGGTGAATGTGTGGAATTCTCTGCCACAGAAGGTAGTTGAGGCCAGTTCATTGGCTATATTTAAGAGGGAGTTAGATGTGGCCCTTGTGGCTAAAGGGATCAGGGGGTTCGGAGAGAAGGCAGGTACGGGATACTGAGTTGGATGACCAGCCATGATCATATTGAATGGCGGTGCAGGCTCGAAGGGCCGAATGGCCTGCTCCTGCACCTATTTTCTATGTTTCTATGGGTCAGCTTGTCGTTGTTTCTCCTCCGCAGTTTGAGATCAGGCAGCTGAGGGCCCACCTTGCCCAGCAGGATTTGGACCTTGCTGCCGAGAGGGAGGCTGCCATGCAGATCCACCACGTGTGGGACAAGCAGACCAACAGGTTCCAAGTGGTGGACGGATCAACCGCGGGAGGGTCCGATGAGGAGGGTCCCGAGAACATCATCGGCCCCCACCCACCAGCAAGTAAGCACCTTGCTCAAGTCATTCATTGACATTGCTTTATCAAAGGGAAGCTCCAGGTCACCACCAAACGGGACGTAGATCAGGACATATTGAAACATATAAGATTGATAAGGGTTTGGACACGCTAGAGGCAGGAAACATGTTCCAGATGTTGGGGGGAGTCCAGAACCAGGGGCCACAGTTTAGGAATAAGGGGCAAGTCATTTAGAACGGAGACGAGGAAACACTTTTTCACTCAGAGAGTTGTGAGTCTGTGGAATTCTCTGCCTCAGAGGGCGGTTGAGGCCGGTTCTCTGGATGCTTTCAAGAGAGAGCTAGATCGGGCTCTTAAAAATAGCGGAGTCAGGGGATATGGGGAGAAGGCAGGAACGGGGCACTGATTGGGGATGATCACATTGAATGGGGGTGCTGGCTCGAAGGGCCGAATGGCCTACTCCTGCACCTGTTGTCTATATCGACTGGCCAAAGCACAAAGTCCTGGAGGAACCCGTTGGATCAGGCAGCATCTGGGGAGAGGAATGGGCAGATGTTGTGTCAGGGCGGGACCCTTCTTCAGACTCGTCTTCTGACCATCTCCTCGGGCGTTCAGAGCACAAACATTTCAACTTGGAAATAGGGGGGGTGGAGGGTGGGGGGGGGAATCATTGCCCCAGTTTACAGGCAATTAATTGTGATGGAAGATGATCTGTGGGGATCCCCTGGTGACGTAGATCCCCTGGTGATCATGGGGCCCTTTCCCTTGGTTGGAATCTGCATGCAGTGGATTAAACACTGAACCAGAGGGTAATGCCCCTGTCCCACTTAGGAAACCTGAACACAAACCTCTGGAGACTTTGCGCCCCACCCAAGGTTTCCGTGCGGTTCCCGGAGGTTTTTGTCCTCCGGCAACCACCTTCAACTAGCATCGCAACCGGCTTCGACTTAAAAAAGTACCGATTTTTAAAACGGAAACCACTTCCGACCATTAGGGAGACTGACAAAAACCTCCGGGAACCGCACGGAAACCTTGGGTGGGGCGCAAAGTCTCCAGAGGTTTCCGTTCAGGTTTCCTAAGTGGGACAGGGGCATAAGGAAGATTCTAACCATCTAGTTAAAAGACCACAAGATATAGCAGAACTAGGCCATTCAGCCCATCAAGTCTGAGCCACCATTCGATCATGACTAATCTGTTTTTCCCTTCTCCCTATAATTTTGGAAACCTTTACTAATCAAGAACCAATCAATCTCTGCTTAAAAAAAACCCCCAATGATTTGGCCTCTACTATCATCTGTGGCGATGAATTCTGCAGATTCACCACCCGCTGGCTAACCCTTTTACTCTGAGGCTGTGCCCTTTGGTTCTCGACCCTCCCGTTAATCTGTGCCACATCGTCTGAATTCCACAGATTCACCACTCTCTGGCGAAAGAATTCATCCTCATCTCCTTCAGAGGAGATACATCCTTTCATTCTGAGGCTAAGCCTGGACTCTCCCACTAGTGGAGACACCCTCTCCACATCCACTGTCTAAGTGGAAAAGAGTTCATTCCGCCACAAATATTTACGGCAAACGCTTCTTTCCATTCACGTTCTTGATAAGTACGGGTGTCAGGGTGAGAAGGCGGGAGAAGGGGGGTTGAGAGGGAGAGATAGATCAGCCATGATCGAATGGCGGAATAGACTTTATGGGCCGAATGACCTAATTCGACTCCTATCAGTTCTGATCTTAAGGGGGGATCTTTGAGGAAGGAACATTAGTGTCCATCACAGTATTTGAGGAATCACAGTTACAGTTACAATATATGTCAGTGCGGCATTCATTCATTGCATCTCTTGAAACTTCCTTTCATTCCCGGCCAAAGAGTGTGCCGATTTTAATTGGAACAGCTACTAGTATGCAATTGTTGTTAAAGATACACATGGAAACTAGGGGTGGCAGAGTGGCGCAGTCTGAAGTAGGGTCTCGACCCGAAACGTCACACATTCCTTCCCTCCGCAGATGCTGCCTGTCCCGCTGAGTTACACCAGCATTTTGTGTCCATCTTCGGTTTAAGCCAGCATCTGCCGTTCCTTCCTACACAGAACGGACAGAGCTGCTGTTTATTCATGCCGGGATCTCATTTCAGGACCTTGGACAGGGAACAACTATCTGTGGAAAGACATGCACAAAGTCGAGATTGCATGCGGCGAGCGCGACCAAACGTGGTCGCTTGAGCCGTACGGCCTCGCGGGGCCGGTCCCACTTCGATCGGCGGAGGCGTATGGAGTTGTGCGGGGCTCGTCCCGACATCGCGCGGGCTCCGAAAATCTTGCACTGTCCAAAAATCCCGCGCGGCCTGTCGGCCCGCAGGCGCATTGAGGGCGTACACAGCGTCTCGACGGCGTACGCCTAGCGTGTGGCGTTGCGCGATGATGTCACCACCCGGCGTGCCGTTGCGTGATGATGTCACCGCCGGACGCCGTGCGTCGTCTAAACTCAGTCGGCCCGCCTCCTGCCCAGCTGATTGGTGAGTATGATGTCGGGACCAGCCCCGCACAACTCCACACGCCTCCGCGGTTCGAAGTGGAACCGGCCCCGCGAGGCCGTACGCCTCAAGCCACCACGTTTGGTCGCGCTAGACGCATGCAATCGCATGCTGGTGGGACAGGCCCCAAGTCAGCGGGTCCGGCAGCATCTCTGGAGAACATGGATAGGTCATCTACCTCACATATCCATGGTAGACAAAAGTGCTGGAGAACTCAGCGGGTGAGGCAGCATCTATGGAGCGAAGGAACTAGGTGACGTTTCAGGTGGAAACCCTTGAAGGGTTTCTCCAGCATTTCTCCAGACAAGTGGGACTAGCATAGATGGGGCTTGGACGAGATGGGCCGATGGGCTGTTTCCGTGCTGCGTAACTGTGAATCGAGCTCAGTGCAAAGACCTGGACGCTGGGACTCGAGCCCAGTGGCAGCAGCATTAAAGCACGTTATTTTAATTCATGGGGCTGACCTGAATAATTCAGAAGTGAAGAATGCACGGCATAAATGATTCACACCGGCCCCTTCGAACAAATACTTCAGATTCAACAGATCCGCCGGTGGGCGGGAGAGAGGGTGGACTGAGAGAGCAGCTGTTGTGCTGTGTGTGTGTTGCTCCCTCCTGCACGATCAGTGCCCACTCAAGGAGAAGGCCGGCGGTGTAGTCAGCAACCATGACATGGGAGGTTGGGCGGCATGAATGATGGATAAGGGGAGTGCGGAATCTGTTTACACGCAGTATCCTGAGCATCCCAGCCCGTCTCGCATGTCCTCAGCCGAGTCCCAGAGAGTTGCCTCGGGCTAGATCGAGGCCTGCCCTACCGACGGCAATGTCAGCGCTGTACACGTTTCTGACTGGCGGCATTTAGATGGGAAACAAGAGGCCGGGAAAGCTTTTACGTGTCTATGAGACCCAGGAATACAATTATGTTCTTTTTGTACAGCATGTCAGGTTCAATTGCCATCTCTAGAGTGCAGCGATTTCAGGTACAGAGTGCTCAGTGGTTTGGGCTTGGGAACAAAGGAGCAAGAGGGCCGGGAATCCATCTGTGTGTGTGTGTCTCTGTCACTGCCAGCCACAGGCCGTGCTGGGGACATTGTTACAGCAACTGAGGAGAGTCTGCTAATGCTGAGCCCCCCCCCCCCCCAACCGAGTCACAGAACATAGAACGGTACAGCACAGTAATGGGCCCTTCCTGTTTAGTTTAGAGAAACAACACGGAAACAGGCCCTTCAGCCCACCGAGTTCGTTCCCCACACATTAACACTATCACACTCTCACTCACTCACACACACACACACTCACAATTTTGTCTTTGGAGTGTGGGGGGGGGGGGGGGGGACCAAAGATCTCGGAGAAAACCCCACGCCGGTCACGGGGAGAAAATGCACAAGCTCCGTACAGGCAGCGCCCGCAGTCAGGATCGAACCCGGGTCTCCGGCGCTGTAATGCCCCCGTCCCACTAAGGAAACCTCTGGAGACTTTGCGCCCCACCCAAGGTTTCCCGGAGGTTCCCGGAGGTTTTTTTCAATTTTTTGAAATAATCGCCGGAACGTAGAAGAAGCGGAAACCACTTTCGACCGTTAGGGAGACTGACGAAAACCTCCGGGAACCGCACGGAAACCTTGGGTGGGGCGCAGAGTCTCCAGAGGTTTCCGTTCAGGTTTCCTAAGTGGGACGGGGGCATAAGGCCGCAGCTCTACCACTGCTACACCGTGCCGTCCCCAACGTTTGTTTCCCGCCCGTGATACCAAGTTAAACTGATCACATCTGCCTGAACAGGACCCATATCACACTATTCCTTGCACCTCCATGTGCCTAAAAGCTTCTTACATGCCACTATCATTATCTACCTCCACCCCATCCCTGCCAATGCATTACAGGGCCACACTGGTCTATATATTAAAACACTTTCCTTACACATCTCCATCAAACTTTCCCCCTCTCACCTCATAGCTATGCCCTCTAATGTTGGATTTATCTACCCAGATAAAACGGTTCTGACTGCCTATGCCAGCTATGCCTCACATAGAAACAGAAAATAGGCGCAGAAGTAGGCCATTCGGCCCTTGGAGCCAGCACCGCCATTCAATATGATCATGGATGACCATCCAAAATCAGTACCCTGTTCCTGCTTTCCCCCCCCCATACTTCATACCCTCAGCCCCAAGAGAGAAATCCAACTCCAGTGAATTGGCCTCCACTGCCTTCTGTGGCAGAGAATCCCACAGATTCACAACTTTCTGGGTTGGAAAAGATTTTCCTTATCTCTGCCCTAAATGGCCTACCCCTTATTCTTAAACTGTGGCCCCTGGTTCTGGACTCCCCCAACATCAGGGATATCTTTCCTGCATCGACCCTGTCCAATCCTCTAAGAATTTTATATGTTTCTATAAGATCCCCTTCTAAATTCCAGCGAATACAAGCCCAGTCGACCCATTCTTTCATCATACATCAGTCCCGCCATCCCGGGAATTAACCTGGAGAACCTACGCTGCACTCCCTCAATAGCATTAACATCCTTCTTCAAATTAGGAGACCAAAATTGCACACAATACTCCAGGTGCGGTCTCACCAGGACCCTGCACAACTGCAGTTGGACCTCCTTGCTCGTATACTCAAATCCTCTCGCAATGAAGGCCAAATGAATTGGCTTTCTTCACTGCCTGCTGTACCTGCATGCTTACTTTCAGTGACTGATGAACAAGGACCCCCAGGTCTTGTACACCAGATAGAAACATAGAAAACAGGTGCAGGAGTAGGCCATTCTATGTTTCTTCGTGAGGCAAAATATTGCACATCAAGTTCCTATTAAATAATTTCCCTCTCAGTTAAACCCAAGACCTCTGGTTCTTAATTTTCCTACTCTGGGTAAAAGACCATGCATCTACCGCCATCTCATCCCCTCCTGGTTTTATACACCTCTAAGATCACACCTCATCCTCCAGCGCTCCAAAGAATAAAGTCCGAAGTTGCCTAAACTCTTCTTCTAGCCCAGGCTCTCAAGTCCTAGCAACATCTGCATCTATCTTCACCGCACTCTTTTCCATAGCAGGGTGACAAAAACTGAACACAATACTCCAAATGTGGCCTCGCCAAAGTCTTGGACAGTCAAAAAATCTAACAGTCACAGAATTAAATGAATAATTGGCATTCCTTTGGGCAAACAAAGTGCTGGAGGAACTCAGCAGGCAAGATAGTTTCAGTGGAGGAAATGGACAGATGATGTTTCGGTTCAGAACCCTTCTTCACACTGATGGGTCCCAACCCGAAACGTCGCCTGTCCATTTTCTCCACAATTTTCTCCGCCTGACCGGTTGAGTTCCTCCAGCACTTTGTGTTTTGCTCAGGACTCCAGCATTTCCTTCTGGCAGCACTTCTGAAAGACCACGAGACATTGGGGCAGAATTAGGCCATTCGGCCCATCGAGTCTGCTCCGCCATTCAATCGTGGCTGCCCTATTTTTCCCCCTCAACCCCATTCTCCTGCCTTCGCCCCTTAACCTTTGACACCCTTATCAATCAAGAGCCTATCATTCTCTGCTATAAAAATACCCAATGACTTGGCCTCCACAGCCGTCTGTGGCAATTAATTCCACAGATTCACCATCCACCGGCGAAAGAAATTCATCCTCACCTCCATTCTAAAGGTACGTCCTTTTATTCTGTTAGGGTGTGCCTCACTAAGATAGACATAAATTGCTGGAGTATCTCAGCGAGACAGGCAGCATCTCTGGAGAGATGGAAGGGGCGATGTTTCGGGTCGAGACCCTTCTTCAGACTCATTCCTTCTCTCCAGAGATGCTGCCCGTCCCGCTGAGTTACTCCAGCATTTTGCGTCTATCTTCGATTCAAACCAGCATCTGCAGTTCCTTCCTACACATTTCGGGCGTCTCACTAAGGTTAGGTTAGGCAAGGTGGATCCAGGGGAGTTTGTGTGTGGCTGAATTATAGAACAGATGAGGTTGACATTGAATAATCCTGATAGCAAGTGGCAGGAGGTGAAAGGACTGTTTACCAGCACAGACACCGCGGTGATGATTCCCAGTCCCCGTTAAAGTGAGAACCGCTCCGAGTGTTTCACTTGTCACATCTTATTTTCCAGAAGCGGCCACAAGGGATGACATGAACAATTACATCAGCCAGTACTACAGCGAGGCAAGCAGCGGTGAGTGCAATGTCTCCTCCCCCCACCCTGACTAACACCAGCCCACCTAGGGTTGACAACAGTCCCGTATTAGCCGGGACATCCTGTATATTGGGCTGAATTGGTTTGTCCCGTACGGGACCGCCCTTGTCGGATCGGATCGCTGCGTCCCGGCCACACCTCCCCCGTCCCGACGTAGTGCAGCCCATGGAGTGCAGCAGCAGCACCTTGCCCGTGGCCCCGTCGGTCGGTCGGCAGCCCGGCCAGCTGTCCGACCTTCGGACCTCCGCTTACCGCCACACCACCACCGCCCCTCCTTCTCACGGCCGATCATCGGTTCACGAGTTGGTCGGGGCGCCGGACTTTGCGCGCGGCCCCCGGGGCCAAAACCCCTCAGCTGGCCCGCCGGCTGGGCTTTGTGTGCAGTCCAGCACCCGGGACAACTCATCATTCACCCACCCAGCCACGGCCGAGTCGGTCAACGAATCGCCGTCGGGAATTTGTCCCGTATTTTGACCTTTTGCCCCTTATTTGGGAGTGAGTAAATTGGCCACCCCACCCACACCACCCTACCCTCATGCCCATTGTGTAAAACACAGTCCCCACCCCTCACCCCCACCACACAGTACACCACTGACCCTCACCATGATACATTCCCCACCCACACCACCCTCACCTCAACCACACCGTCTATGACACCGTCCCCACCCTCAGTACCACAGTCCACGACACCCCCCCCCCCCCCCCCCCACTGCACGACGCAGCCCCCACCCTCAGCACCACCGTGCACAACACAACCCTCACAGCCAATGTGGGGCAGGTGGCAGAGCTGATGTCTAACAGGTACAAAGACCCAGGTTCGATCCTGGCCTCCAGTGCTGTCTGTGAGGAGTTTGCATGTTTTCCCTCTGATCATGTGGGTTTTCTCTGGGTGCCCGGTTCCTCCCTCCCCCCCCCCCCCTCCCCTCCCCATCCCAAAGACGTGCAGAGTTGTAGGTGAATTGACTTCCGTAAATTACCCCGAGTGTTTAACGGGGAGACTGCAAACGTCGGGTAACATGGAACCCTTGTGAACGGGTGATCGCTGGTCGGTGTGGCCTCAGTGGGCAGAAAGGCCCGTTTCCAAGCTGTCTCTGTGAACCTAACTAAAACACCCGTTGCAACCCAAAACAGATATTCATTCAATTTCATTTTTATTGGCCAGTTAATCCCAAACAATCACTAACTCCAGGAAGTGAACATTAGCAGAGGTGGCTAATTTCAACATTGTAATCTAATCTCTGGATCCAAATGGCCATTATTGATTTAATGCTCACAGATTCTCAATCCCTTAATTGGATTACTGCGATGTAATCACGTCTACTAACTATTATTCTATATATAAATCATTTTGAGTTGTTTGATTAGATTACTGTGTTTCTTTCTCCTCTTTTACTCCCAACATTCATTATTCTACTGCAATCTTCTGGTTATTTATCAAACGCAATCTCCCCTGTATGACTTGTGTCACTGATAACACTTTGGCTCAGAAGACTGAAGCCTGCGTCTTCAAAACCTGGATATAGAAAATTTGGAGTCAGCCGTTCTTAGGTGTCACCTGCTCTAGTATATGTCAGAGAGCGGTGGGTGCCTGGAATACGGTGCCAGAACTGGCGGTGAAGCAGGTTGACAATAAACCTAACTTCTTTGGTAGATAAAAATGCTGGAGAAACTCAGCGGGCGAGGCAGCATCTATGGAGCGAAGGAAATAGGTGACGTTTCGGGTCAAGTCTGAAGAAGGATCATCTCAACCCAAAACGTCACCTATTCCTTAGCTCCATAGATGCTGCCTCACCCACTGAGTTTCTCCAGCATTTTTGTCTACCTTCGATTTTTCCAGCATCTGCAGTTCTTTCTCAAACCTAACTTCTTTAGTCAGAGGGTGGTGAATCTGTGGAATTCATTGCCACAGAAGGCTGTGGAGGCCACGTCAATGGATATTTTTAAGGCAGAGATAGATACATTCTTGATTAGTACGGGTGTCTGGAGTTAAGGGGAGAAGGCAGGAGAATAGGGTTAGGAGGGAAAGAAAGATTAGTCTTGATTGAATGGTATAATAGACTGAGTCATACAGCATGGAAACAGGCCCCTCAGCCTAACTTGCCCACACCGGCCAACATATCCCAGCCACACTAGCCCCACCTGCCCACATTTGGTCCATATCCCTCCAAACCTGTCCTATTTGTGTAACTTGATGGGCCGCATGGCCTAATTCTGCTCCTATGATTAATGAACTTATGAAGTTATAAACTAAGATACATTAAAGGTTAAACGTAGAACAACCTCCAGTGTTAAACTGGAGGTTGTTCTATCTTTGAGAAGTTCTGCCCAGCCCCTCAGGCAGACGGGATCAACCCACGAGAAGTTTTAGAAACATAGAAACATAGAAATTAGGTGCAGGAGGAGGCCATTCGGCCCTTCGAGCCTGCACCGGATCATGGCTGATCATGGTATATTGTCAGGACTTTCTGCAGCCAGTGGCGTTCCCCAGACTGACCATTCCCAAACATTCCTGGTCCTCTTGGAGGGAACTGTGTTGGCAACTTCCTACAAAACGCAGACCCGTTATTCATCTTTCCATCAGCACCCAACATCAACAGAGAGGCATTTACGGGCCTGCAAATGGTTACTGCATTTCCAAGCAGCGAGTTACAGGAGTAGTTAGAACACAGATCAGTGCAGAACGGGAACAGGCCCTTCAGCCCACAATGTCCATGCCAATCTCATTTGCCTGCACACATGATCCAATCCCTGCCCAATAATACAAGGAGGCCCCCGGCAAGGATTGAACTCTCAACTGCTGGTTGACAAGACCAATCCTCCAACCACTGAGCCAGTTATTAATTCATCTTATTAATTCAGATGTCATCTTCTGTGTTGAATGGATGAATGAATGAATAAGTTTATTGGCCAAGTATTCACATACAAGGAATTTGCCTTGGTGCTCCGCCCGCAAGTGACAACATGACGTACAGTGACAGTTAGAAACGCAACATAGAACATTAAACATTAATAATAAAACATTATTGATTAAACATGTGAATAAAATAAAATCCCAGAGCAAGAGGAGGCTACAGATGTTTGGTTATCGAGTAGAGCTACTACTCGTGGATAAAAGCTGTTTTTATGTCTGGCTGTGGCAGCGTTGACAGTCCGGAGTCGCCTTCCGGAGGGAAGTGATTCAAAGAGTTTGTGGCCAGGGTGAGAGGGGTCCGAGATGATCTTACCCACTCGCTTCCTGGCCCTTGCAGTGTACAATTCATCAATGGAGGGAAGGTTGCAGCCAAAATTTTGCAGTCAGTGTTGAATCTAAGTTCCCCGTGTCATTCACTGGATTGGAGGTCCAAATCTCTGGTCCGTTACTCCTGTCATATAACCAACCTGTTGCCTGAAATTGAGGACTTAGAGAGTCATAGAGTAATATAGTGTGGAAACAGGCCCTTCGGCCCAACTTGCCCACACTGTCAACAATGTCCCATCTACCCTAGTCCCACTTGCCTGTGCTTGGTCCATAACCCTCCAAACCTGTCCTAACCATGTACCTGTCCAACAGTTTTTTAAATGATGGGATAGTCCCAGCCTCAACTACCTCCTCTGGCAGCTAAAATGGAGACGAGGAAACACTTTTTCTCACAGAGAGTTGTGAGTATTGGAATTCTCTGCCTCAGAGGGCGGTGGAGGCCGGTTCTCTGGATACTTTCAAAAGAGAGCTAGATAGGGCTCTTAAAGATAGCAGAGTCAGGGGATAGGGGGAGAAGGCAGGAACGGGGTACTGATTGGGAATGATCAGCCATGATCACATTGAATGCAGTGCTAGCTCGAAGGGCCGAATGGCCTAATCCTGCACCTATTGTCTATTGTTCCTTTTTTTTTGTTAAGTATTTTTATTATAGAAACATAATAATAACAAAGTACATTATTTTGCATTGCTGAAAATACATGATATTAATGATATATTCATACTCTAAATAATATTTGTATTATCATTGATTTTTAAATTTAAGACTATATATTTTATATAATTGAAAATACATAATATTAATGATAAATTCATACTGTTAGTAATATTTGCATTATCGTTAATTTTAAAATTATTGTTCCATACACCCACCCACACTAGACCTAGGTCTGGTCCATATCCCTCCACACCTGTCCTATCCATGTACCTGTCTAACTGTTTCTTAAACGATGGGATAGTCCCAGCCTCAACTACCTTCTCTGGCAGCTCGTTCCATACACCCACCACCCTTTGTGTGAAAAAGATACCCCTGGGATTCCTATTAAATCATTTCCCCTTCGCCTTGAACCCATGTCCGCTGGTCCTCGATGTCCCCTACTCTGGGTAAAAGACTCTACCCGATCTATTCCTCTCATGGTTTTGTGTGCTTGATTCTCCGCAGAGGCGGCAGGTCCAGAAGGGGGGCCCCATGTCATCACCACGGCCGCCATCGACGTGCACCTCCCCAGCTCGCTTCCCGACGCCTCCTCGGACCTGCTGAGCGTGGAGGCTCCGGCTCAGATGGAGTGCGGCAGCAGCTCGCCGAGCGACGCCTCGGGCAGCGCCTCCAGGTCCATAGACAGCAGCAGCAGCACCACCCAGGCCCAGAGCATCAGCAGCCCGACCCTGGGCTCCTCCTCGGACTGCAGCACCACCAGGGAGACCTCCTCCGAGAGTTGCGTGCTGGAGAGGCCCGGGGTCTGTCCACAGAACAGCGCGGAGCCCGACAGCACCGTGCAGATGATCCTGCTCTCCACCTTCTCCGAGGATGCCTGCCTCACCCAGAAAGGACTGGACCCAGTCAACCTCAAGCCGCCCAGTCCACCCGGGTCCCTCAACGCCAGCCCAGAGCTGGGACGCAGGATCAACCTGCGCAACAAGAAAAACCAAGACCCTCCCCACGCCTACCCGACAAAGCCAGTCATCCAGATCGAAGGCAATGACCTCGCCCTGGATGAGAAGTACAGGCTCCTAGAGTCCACAGAACCAACGGCAAACAGGCTGCCCGAGTCCTAGTGCCCGCCCCGCTCAGAGCAAGGCAATGTTTCTCTGGACCTACTCTCGCCAAAAGCCAAGGATCGACAACGGGGAGCTATCTCCTCACTCAGTGACCCCAGGAACGTGGAGGGCCAGGGAAAGCTGGCTCGCACCCATCTGGATGTGGAGGAATCGTCTTGCCATCAGCGCTCGCTCAGATACCGAGTCGGTGCAAAACCTTACGATGAACCCACAAATCCTTTATGTTTTGTAGGTACATTTTTTTTATTTGTGATATCTGTCTTGAAGTGCTGAACGTCGGCGGAAGAGCTCACTGGGATGCGTTCAGCAGCAGTGTGTGAAGGCGATTTTTTTTCCTTCTCTAAATGGACACAAGGACCTCCCATATCAATGAATGTATCTCCAGTGAAACGAGTCCCACCACATCCATGTGCCTGTCCAGCTCACATCTCCTGATGGTCACGCGAATGACAAGCACTCGACTGGCTTCGGCTCTTCTCTGCTACTTCGAAAGGGGTTCGTCCGGAAAACCTCTGGGGGGCAAAATAGTCTGGACAGGAGGTCTCGCACATGCTGCGAACATTACTGATCCCAAACCCAGATCCCAACTCTCTAAACCCAAGGATTTACAATTGGCCGCAGAGGGAACAAAGGAATCGGGAGGGAAGGAGGGATTTTGGCAAAGGGATGCTTTCATTTGAAAATTTCAATCATCCATTCAAGACATTAGGTATTGAGAAGTGGGGGGGGGGGGGGGGGGGGGGGGGGGGGGGGGGAGGGAGGAGAAACTAATTGCTTTCGTTTAAAGTGTTGATCGCACACATGATGTAAATGCAAGATAAATCATTCTTAAACTTCAAACACAACTGTGGAGCAATCCATGGTCTGAGGACAATGACAGCTGGTGACCACAAGAGAAATTTATGTTATTGGCTGCCAGGCAGTTTGGAACATCTGTTTTAGTTTTATGGGCATCACAGTCTTATGCTCCTGTCCCACTTAGGAAACCTGAACGGAAACCTCTGGAGACTTTGCGTCCCACTCGAGGTTTCCGTGCGGTTCCCGG
This sequence comes from Okamejei kenojei, assembly GCA_035221665.1. Lineage (NCBI taxonomy): Eukaryota > Metazoa > Chordata > Chondrichthyes > Rajiformes > Rajidae > Okamejei > Okamejei kenojei. The sequence goes on along the minus strand of CM069169.1, from coordinate 12,494,759 downwards.
AGGTTTTTGTCAGTCTCCCTAATGGTCGAAAGTGGTCTCCGTTTTAAAAATCGGTAATTTTTAAGTCGAAGCCGGTTGCGATGCTAGTTGAAGGTGGTTGCCGGAGGACAAAAACCTCCAGGAACCGCACGGAAACCTTGGGTGGGGCGCAAAGTCTCCAGGGGTTTCCGTTCAGGTTTCCCAAGTGGGACAGGGGTATTAGTTGCCTTATGGCTACTGGCCACTGAAATGCTTTTAATCCACTGTTCACAGCAGTGCCAAGATGCGTTCAGTAAGTGAGAAAGAGTGTGCTGGTGTTATTCGTTTTACACAGAATCCAGTTTTGCCTTGGAGAGGTTTTTTCATCCAGGTGGATAGGGGTGTGCCGTGCTCCTGCTTGCAGTTGGCCCATCAAATATGATGGGCCAACTGCAGGCTGTCAAATATTTCCCATTTGGGTATTTAGTCATGAACTAGTAATGAGAAAGGAAAAATAAATGCTCCCCAAAAATATGTTTAACTAAGACCTCCCTGGTCTTCCCCTCCATTTACTGCTCTGTCTGATGATGGGGTTGTAATATAATGGAGAGAGACATCATGTAACCATGCGTTATGGTCAAGGGATGGTCAACTTTCCCGTCTACTAACCCAGGGGTGTAGACTCGTGTTCCAGAAATGAATTCTAGCACACAGCTGGGGAATTTAAATTCAATTAAATGAGCATGGATTTAAAAGCTATATATTAGTAATAATGTCAATTACTAACATTAAAAACCAGCCTGTCCCATATATTCATTTTGGAGAGTAGTTAGGCGATTGACTCAAACGATTGGAACAAGATTCAAGGTACAATTTCGGTCTTTGCGTTACACAGCGTGGCAAATGGACACCATCTTCATTTCCATGCAAAAAAAAAACCCCAAAGTGCTGGAGTAACTCAGCAGGTCAGGCAGTGTCTCTGGAGATCATGGATAGGTAACGTTTCTGGGTAGGACCCATCTTCAGACTTTCTTAGAATAAAGGGGAGGTCATTTTAAGACTGAGGTGAGAAAAAACTTTTTCACCCAGAGAGTTGTGAATTTATGGAATTCCCTGCCACAGAGGGCAGTGGAGGCCAAGTCACTGGGTGGATTTAAGAGAGAGTTAGATAGAGCTCTAGGGGCTAGTGGAGTCAAGGGATATGGGGAAAAGGCAGGCACGGGTTATTGATAGGGGACGATCAGCCATGGTCACAATGAATGGCGGTGCTGGCTCAAAGGGCCGAATGGCCTCCTCCTGCACCTATTTTCTATGTTTCTATCTATGTTTCTATGAGGAAGGATCCTGACCTGAAACGTCACCTATCCATGTTCTCCAAATATGCTGCCCAATCTGCTGAGTTTCCCAGCATCAGTAGTTCCTCGTTACTACTCCTTGATTTCCATACAGTTTACTTCAGTTGTGCCAATGGTGTTATTTCACTAAGATGCCATTGTAAATTGGGGTTGGGGCGTTATGTTACAATTGTATAGGATGTTCAAGACCACAGTTGGAGTAGTGTATTCAGTTTGGCTCACTCTATAATAGGAAAGATGCCATTATGTTGGAAAGAAGACTTGAGGATGTTACCAAGATTCGAGGGCCTGAGCTATCGGGAGAGGCTTGGCAGGCTGGGACATTTTCCTTGGAGCACAAAAGGCTGAAGGGTGATATGACAGTAGTGTATAAAATCATGAGGGGAATAGATAGGGTGAATAAACAGGTTTTTTTTCCCCAGCACAGATCAATCAAGAACCAAAGGGCATAGGTTTAACGTGAGAGGCGAATGATTTAATAGGAACACAAGATGCAATCTTGTCCAACAGAGGGTGCTGAATATAGGATATATTAAAAACATATAAGATCGTTAAGGGTTTGGACACACTAGACGCAGGAAACATGTTCCCGATGTTGGGGGAGTCCAGAACCAGGGGCCACAGTTTAAGAATAAGGAGTAAGCCATTTAGAACGGAGACGAGGAAACACCTTTTCTCACAGAGAGTTGCGAGTCTGTGGAATTCTCTGCCTCAGAGGGTGGTGGAGGCAGGTTCTCTGGATGCTTTCAAGAGAGAGCTAGATAGGGCTCTTAAAAATAGCGGAGTCAGGGGATATGAGGAGAAGGCAAGAACGGGGTACTGATTGGGGATGATCAGCCATGATCACATTGAATGGCGGTGCTGGCTCGAAGCGCCAAAAGGCCTACTCCTGCACCTGTTGTCTATTGCATAAGGAACAAGCTGCTGGAGGAGGTAGTTGAAGCAGGTGCAATAACAATATTCCAAAGACATTGGACAGGCAGAAGAAGAGGAAACATTTTTTGGGATATGGGCCAATTACAGTTAAATGAGACTAGTCTAGATGGGGCATCGTGGTCAGCATGGACCTGTTGGGACAAAGGGACCATTTCAGGTGCCACATGACTCTATAACACAGAACAGAACTGTCAAGAAATGAAGGACCCTATAGATCCTAAAGATCATGATTAAAAATAAAAGAAGAATTGGTCTATTCAATAAATCTCTAGCAGTCAGGAAGGAACAACACTGTCCCCTTTTAAATGATGCCTAATTTAATGGACTGAAACGCAAAGACCACTTGAATTATGAACTAATTCTCAAGCGACAACATGGACCCCAAAATTGTGGACAAAAATAGGGGGGTGCATTTAAAGATGGGGAGGGTTGGGGGTGGGGGGGGGGGGGGGGGGGGATGGCGCTTGGTGGAGGGATGGGGGCCAAATACATGGACTATTGCCAATTGCCAGCAAGACTCCCCTGTACTGATCTGCTGCATTGTCCCACATTGCCTGAGGACCAGGTGATTTCAGACGCCAACTCTTACAAGAGACTTAAGGCTTTAACTCTGGGGAACAGAGATGATCTGATGTTTGCACCTTGCATGTGAACTATATGCAGTACATACAACCTTGCGTTCGTAACTTTGAAATGCTTCATTTATAACGTCTGAATTCCGTTTAAAAAAAAGATTTATATCGCAACGAGAAATTGTGGAGAACATTATTAAATCTCTTTTAACTAATAAAACAAAAATCGCAAGCATTTTGACTGATTCAAGCAATCTTGTTAGTTCTTTATTTGTTCCTCTCATTCTGTCCCAACTGACGTTCTTGTTGATGTTCTGGTATTTTTTCTATGCAGCCAAGAGCTGGCTAATGGGATTCAACAATGAGAACATCACAGCCTAAGCTAATCCATCTCTCGATCTATCTATCTCTGCAATCAACCAGAAGAAGGGTCCCGATTCAAAACATCACCCATCTTCTGGATTAGTAATGGTGTGATGGGCCGAATGGCCTACTTGCGCTCCTATGGCTTATGAAATTAGATCAGCTATGTTTTAATGGCGGAGTAGACTTGATGGGCTATGAACTATTTCCCCCCCAATGTGAAGATTTGAAAGGTGAAGTTGAGCTCAATTGGATTCATTCCATGGAAAAGCAGGAGGGAGGACCATTCAAAGTCCAGCTCTCGCACAAAGAATCGATGGAGGACACGGGACTGCACTCGCGCACAAGTTGGAACCGCTAAGATACCGCAGAAAGATCAAGAACAGATCTGACTTTGCAGATATTGAAATTGTAACACGTGGGACACGTTCGAAGGAGTCTTGGGGGAGTAAAGGCATTTGTGCGTGTTGCTAATGTTTCAACAATTGGCAATAATAGGTTAGTCAAAGCTTTTCCCGGGCTCAGCACCAGAAAGAAACAAGATAATAGCAGTGTTACAAAAGTAATGAAAGGCACTTGGAGCGATTAAAGTTTAATGGTGTTGTTCAAAGCAGTGAGAAATGGGTGGACCATGTGTAGTAGCTACACTGCAATTATATTTTCACACTCTTCGCTAAGTAAAGTGCCACAAGACCAAGGGCAAAAGTGGCTCCGCTATGATTCCAAGCGCCTAGCATCAGTCCTCAATATTACACCATACACCACGCTCATTTCCAACTCTTTTTCCTGCTTCAAAGCTGAAGAGTAGCATCGATGGGTCGACTGGGCTTCTATTCACTAGAATTTAGAAGGATGAGGGGGCAACTTATAGAAACATAAAATTCTTAAGGGATTGGAAAGGCTAGATGCAGGAAAAACGTTCCCCACGTTGGGGGGAGTCCAGAACCAGGGGTCAAGGTTTAAGAATAAGGGGTAGGCCATTTAGGACTGAGATAAGGAAAAACTGTTTCACCCAGAGAGTTGTGAATCTGTGGAATTCTCTGCCACAGAAGGCAGTGGAGGCCAATTCACTGAATGTTTTCAAGAGAGAGTTGGATTTAGCTCTTAGGGCTAAAGGAATCAAGTTTGTAAGACATGCGTGCCATACTGTCTCTCCCTAATTACCCATTCTCTTCCAAATGGGAATAAATCCTCTCCTGAAGAATCCCTTCCAATAGCTTCCTCGCCACTGACGGGAGGCTCACCAGCCTACAATACCCTGGATTATCCCCTCTTCCCTTCTTAAACAAAGGCACAACATTGCCTACTCTCCAGTCCTCCGGGACCTCTCCTGTGGCTGGAGAAGACCAACCACAGCTTTATATAATATACAGCGTTCTTACTACTAATGCAGCAAAGATTTATACACAGCACAGGGTACAATATCTGGTCTAAATGGATGAGTTTCCCTGCACTCTGATTTATTCACGATATTTGATTTATCTATAGAAACATAGAAAATAGGTGCAGGAGTAGGCCATTCGGCCCTTCGAGCCAGCACCGCCATTCAATATGACCATGGCTGATCATCCTAAATCAGTACCCCATTCCTGCTTTCTCCCCATATCGTTGATAATGCTAGCCCTAAGGGCTATATCAAATCTCTCTTGAAAACATCCAGTGAATTGGCCTCCACTGCCTTCTGTGGCAGAAAATTCCACAGGTTCACAAGTCTCTGGGTGAAAATGTTTTTCCTCATCTCAGTCCTCAATGGCCTACCCTTTATTCTTAAACTGTGACGCCTGGTTCTGGAACATTTTTCCTGCCTTTATATAATACAGTATTCTTACGCAGCAAAGATTTACGACACAGCACAGGATACAATATCTGGTCTAAATGGATGAGTTTCCCTGCACTCTGATTTATTCATGATATTTAAAGGAAGCAAAATTTGCAACATATTCATTTTTTGATTTACAAAATATTACATCATTGAAACAATACTTCTAGCACCAAACTATTTATGTACTCAAGAGAGAGTTAGATAGAGCCCTTAGATCTATCGGAATCAAGGGATATGGGCAGAACGCAGGAACGGGGTACTGATTTTGGATGATCAGCCACAATCATATTGAAGGGCTGAATGGCCTATTCCTGCACCTATATTCTGTCTTCTATCTCTCTTCTCATAGAGAGTGGTGAGTCTGTGGAATTCTCTGCCACAGAGGGCGGTGGAGGCAGGTTCTCTGGATGCTTTCAAGAGAGAGCTAGATAGGGCTCTTAAAAATAGCAGAGTCAGGGGATATGGGGAGAAGGCAGGAATGTGGTACTGATTGGGGATGATCAGCCATGATCACATTGAATGGCGGTGCTGGCTCGAAGGGCCGAATGGCCTACTCCTGCACCTATTGTCTAATGCCTATACCCACCAATACAAAACTCCCATTTTGTTATGAATTACAGCAAACACAATCTGTATTTAAACATTTGAACTCTCTGCTTATGTTTTGCACTTAATGCTCTCAACAATATCTTCATTCAAAAAACTGCAATTTCAAATTTAATTTTTTTAATGAAAGAAAATGACTAAAGGGTTCAGATCCGAAACACCGTTTAGCCATGTTCTCCAAAGATGCTGCCTGATCCTCGGAGTTACTCCAGCACTGTGCCTTTTTTTTTGGTCAACCAGAATCTGCATTTCCTCGTGTCTACAATTCCTAAAACTATAATTCTTATAGTGGATGGCTAGTCATACATATTTCATTCAACGCTCGAAGCCTTTTGAATTAAGGGGGATTATTAAAAAAGCAACAGGAAACAGATTTTAAACATTAAAATCATCTCCTGTGTGCAATGAATTTCTATGATCACTAGGTTCGCTGTATCTCAGCTGGCACAAACAGATCCAAGTACACTTCATTATTCTTCATCCAAAAGCTTCAATATTCTCACACTCCACACTCTCGTCCCGAAAACTTGGTCAACGTGTTGATCCTTTTCATCCCTACCACCCACAGAGAAACATAGAAACATAGAAAATAGGTGCAGGAGGAGGCCATTCGGCCCTTCGAGCCAGCACCACCATTCATTGCGATCATCCGCTATCAATAACCCGTGCCTGCCTTCTCCCCATATCCCTTGACTCCACTAGCCCCTAGAGCTCTATCCAACTCTCTCTTAAATCCATCCAGTGACTTGGCCTCCACTGCCCTCTGTGGCAGGGAATTCCATAAAAATCACAACTCTCTGGGTGAAAAAGTTTTTTCTCACCTCAGTCTTAAATGACCTCCCCTTTATTCTAAATGACCTCCCCTCCTGGAACTGAGTTCAAAATTACAATCATCCCAAGGGGAGATTTCTTGCCCCAAACCAGCTTTAATCCAGCAGCAACTGCTGTAAAACCGTGGCTTCTGATTTTTGAAAGCACTGTGCAGGAAGGAACTGCAGATGCTGGTTTACACCGAAGATAGACACAAACTGCTGGAGTAACTCAGCGGGACAGGCAGCATCTCTGGAGAGAAGGAATAGGTCTTCTATCATCTATCCAGAGATGCTGCCTGTCACACTGAGTTACTCCAGCATGTTGTGTCTATCTTCGGTTTAAACCAGCATCTGCAGTTCCTTCGTACAGCATTCAATCATGGCTGATCGATCACTCCATCCTAACCCCATTCACCTGCCTTCTCCCCATAACCTCTGACAGAACCTATCTATCTATCTCTGCCTTAAAAATATCCATCGACTTGGCCTCCACAGCCTTCTGTGGCAAATAATTCCACAGATTCACCACCATCTGACTAAAGAAATTCGTCCTCATCTCCTTCCTAAAGGGACATCCTTTAATTCTGAGCCTATGACCTCTAGTCCTTGACCTTCCCTGTAGTGTAGTGTTCACTAATGTAGAAGGCACAAATTCCAGTAAATGGACTCACCTGTTAACAGGTCTTCAGCTGTCCTTGTGATTTGCCTCACATCCTGCGGGCCTCAATGAATCCACAGTCAACCCCCTTGGAGCAGAAAGCTGCCTCTTTACTCAAACGGCACAATTCACTTAACTGGTGATGTCCGAAAGAGGTCTCTGTGCAACAGCCGAACAGAAATCCAGAGTTTAAACCTTTCTCAAAAACGTGAGGTGTGACAGTGCCATCTGAAAATGGGTGAGGAAGAACACAGCCTCGTGCGACATGAAATGGGGACAGATCCCAGCTGTCATCATCGATCAGACCATGGTCTTAAACTTAATTGATCATTTAGTGATATCAGCTCCCGGCACATTGCCACAGGTGAAACCACTGAGTGAATCCTTAATTTGATGCTTAAAAGCCCAAAAAGCAGACTGCAGACAATCATTAGGAACTCTTGTTAATGTTCCTGTACCAATGGTACCTCAACCTTAAACGAGATAGTTGACTCAAAACTGACTTTGAAATTACACATGGGAGCTTCCTGAAGCTGCCTGGGTGTGGAGTGGATGTTTCCACCAGTGGGAAAGTCTAGGACTAGAGGTCATAGCCTCAGAAATAAAGGACGTTCTTTTAGGAAGGAGATGAGGAGACAGTTCTTTAGTCAGAGGGTGGTGAATCTGTGGAATTATTTGCCACAGAAGGCTGTAGAGGCAAGTCAGTGGATATTTTTAAGGCACAGATAGATTATTGATTAGTATGGGTATCAGAGGTTATGGGGAGAAGGCAGGAAAATTGGGGTTAGGAAGGTGAGATAGATCAGCCATGATTGAATGGCGGGGTAGACTTGATGGGCTGAATAGCCTAATTCTGCTTTGAACCGTAGTAATTTCCAATGCTGCTTCACTCTATGTCCTGTCTATATAACCAGAGAGAAAGGAGGTTGTCTTCAAACCCTGAAGCTTGTTGTGTTCTGCAATGCACGAACTGGTAGGCAGGGAAGCAGTTTCAGATGTGACTTTCCAAGAGGAATTTAATTTTACACTGAAAAGGAAAAGCTAAGAGAAATGGTATAACAGCACCAAGGCAAATTCCTTGTATGTGAATACTTGGCCAATAAACTTAATTACTTACTTACAAAGGGTGCTGCTGCTGTAGAGTTGCTGCTTTACAGTGCCAGAGACCTGGGTTTGACCCTGACTACGGATGCTGTCTATATGCAGTCAGTACGTTCTCCCCATGACCCACGTGGGTTTCCTCCCAGACTCCAAAGAGGCACAGGTTTGTAGGCTAATTGGCCTGCTAAAGTTATAAATTGTCCCTAGTGTGTGTAGGATAGTGTTAGTGTGCGGGGATCGTTGGTCGGCACGGACTAGGTGGGCCGAAGGGCCTGTTTGCACACTGAATAACTAATCTAATTGTCCAATGGGCTGAATGGCCTCCTTGTCTGCTGTATACATGTTGGAACCATTCGGTAAGTCTGGATCTGTGGAAGTACTGCACTTTCCCCCCTGCAGTAGGCCTGTATCTGTAGGAGGATCTGCAGAGTTAATATTGGAGTAATCTTTGATGTGTGATTTTAACTGTTTCTCTTTCCGGTATTGCTTGACCTGCTGAGTGTTTCCAGCGTTGCTTTAATGTCACTTTTGGTTTTGATGTTCTTTTATTTCACATCTGACTTTTCTAAGCTGTACCAGTCTCGATCCATTTTGTCTTTTGTTTCTTTATCTATGCTTCAGTATATGCTCCAACTTCCGAGCCTGAAAGATTGCTTTGGCAATTGGCCAACATCGGGTCCATCTCATCTGAAGCAGTTTCACCACTCGCCGGCATAATGCCAAAGAGAAGTAACACGGCAAGGAGGGGGAGAGGAGTGAGAGGTTTCCTACAAGAAAGTAACAGGAGGAAAATAAAATATGAAAGACAAGTTGTGCCTGAGAGGTCAGGTGTACAGCTATGTCCCACCTGGCTTCAGGCTCCAGATTTTACCCTGCGGTTTAGTTTAGAAATACAGTGCAAAAACAGGCCCTTCGGCCCACCTAGTCCGCACCGACCCCCGTACACCAGGACTACCCTGCGCACACTAGGGTCAATTCACATTTATAACCAATAATATACACTTATAACCAAGCCAATTAACCTACAAAACTGTAAGTCTTTGGAGTGTGGGGGGAACCCGAAGATCTCAGAGAAAGCCCACGCAGGGCAAGGGGAGAACGTGCAAACTCTGTACAGACAGCACCTGCAATCAGGATCAAATTTGGGTCTCTACGGCAGTAGCCCTACTGTGCCGCCCTGCTGTTGGAGTGCACTCTTGTCAAAACGGGTACAGCTGCCAAAATATTACTCGGCAAAACAACCAGAAGCGGGAGGATCAAGAAAGAGATCAGATTTTCCTGGGTTATTTATGAGTGCATTACATTGCCAATAGCTGGCAATCACTGTGAGAATAATTCATCAGGTCAATAAATCAGCTCCAAACGAACCTGCCCAAATCAGATCAAATGAAAGATGTTTATCCCTGGTTGGTTTCACCCTTCCTTGCCAACTTTACAGGCTCCCTGCTGCCTGGGTAGCACAGTGCCACAGATGGGAGAGCCAAAGACAGGTTTGATACTGACTGAGTGCAGTCTGTGTGAAATTTGCACATTCTTCCTGTGATCTTGTGGGCTTCCTCCAGGTGTTCCTGTTTCCTCCCACTTGGGGAGCGTTAAAGAGCGCAGGTACATTTAGGAATTTTTAATGCCGATTTTCATTATGGGAATACACTGTCCCAATATGAGTACACTGGCAATTCTAACGGGAAGGCGCTCTTCAACCTTAGCAGACTATCAATTCCAATGGGAATACACCATTCCTGCATACCTGGTTGCATTGAGCTCAGCCTTTACGAATTACATTTTGCTACCAATAAATAATCCAGGATCCCTGCAAAGAGAGGAATAGCTGCATCCTCTTTTCCAGATAAACTATTCCATTTATGGCTTCATCATCTCAAAGGTGCCAATTTAATCGAGTGGCGCACACAAGCTCTAGAAGTGTGTAAAATTTAATGTGAAATCTTCTGTAGCCCCTGGTCACCAACTTTGGTTGCTTATTTCACTACTTTCTATTTAAACTTTTAGCTTATGCTGAAACTTGGTTCATAACAAAAAGTCCCTTTTTTGTGTCAGTGGTATTGATGTGTGTGAACACAGATACAAGAGGGTGGAGACAGTTTATTTTAAGATAGCATACAGATGGTTACCACAATTTTTTTTTAATCAATTATCAATGAAATAATTACTTGGGTCCCTCCTCTTTTTTTCCAGAGTACGTGCCACACTGTTATCTTCTTGTGTTACTGAATCTCATGCTGTCCCAACTGAGTTGGCTTGACCCTGAGCTATTCTGCACTGATATGCAATTATTTTTCTTCCATTGGCAGTAACCTTCCACTGTAACCAGCAGTGTGTGTTGTAGAGGCTGATCTGCCCGAGTTTCTTAAGCATACTGCTTTCTGAAGTTCTCTTCGGGACTTTCTGAACTGTGATGGGACAGCTTGCTCTTGTGACCAGGGGCAGTGAAATAATCACAGCCATCAGAGATCAGAGCCTCAGCACAGTGTTATCAAGGATGGGCATATAAACACCATATCCCTCTAAAAAGCCGTACTCATCCACGTGCCAATTCAAAAGCCTTTTAAATGTCGTTATAGCTTCTGCCTCAACTGCCTCCTCCAGCAGGGAATGGAATGAGCTGCCAGAGGAGGTTGTTGAGGCAGAAACTATAACATTTAAGAGTCATGTGAAAGAACTGCAGATGCTGGTAAAATCGAAGGTAGACACAAAATGCTGGAGTAACTCAGCGGGTGAGGCAGCATCTCTGGAGAGAAGGAATGGGCGACGTTTCGGGTCGAGACACTTCTTCAAGACCCTTCTTCTTCTTCAGAAGGGTCTCGACCCGAAACATCGCCCATTGCTTCTCTCCATAGATGCTGCCTCACCCACTGAGTTACTCCAGCACTCTGTGTCTACATTTAAAAGTCACTTGCACAGCTGCATGGATAGGAAATGTTTAGAGGGACATGGAGCAAATGGGTGTAGGTGGGACTAGTGTTGATGGGGCACTTTGGTCGGCATGGTCAAGCTGGGCCTGTTCTGTGCTGTATGACTCTATGAAGTACTACAATCAGGACATATCCAATGGCTGGAAATATCACTCACAATCCTATTGCTAACTACAGCTTGATTTCTCAACTGAAAGTCAGTTAATATTCCTGAAAACAACCTGAACACTTCACGGTGTACAATCTGTCATTTTGCAAATCTTTGGGGCTGGAGTTTGTGAGGAAGATATTGACCTTTACCCAGGAAGGACTTTAAAGGCTTTAGAAATAGCTCAAATGCACTGAAGAATTAATTAATCTCCAAAGCAGGTTTACGGGGCTCTGGAACGAGGAAGAGTGGGCACCTACTCTTTCAGCTTTTTATATTGGTAATTATTGGTTATATTACCACAAGAGGTATTTGGATCCTGCAACTACAATCCATTAGGTAACAAAAAGAAATCAAGTGTAATCGATTGGTTGTATTGATAGAGACAAATACCAGGTGCATCAAAAATAACGTTCAGAATTGACGTGCACATTACAGGCAGGTTATACAGGTCCAATGCACGATTCCATTTGACCGCACTGTAAATTCTTGGGGTTATTTCTCCAGAAGAGCTGTCATCTCTGGGATAACCTGCAGCAGGAAACAAGTAGAGTCAGAGTAAGGCCCTCGTTTATCACGCAAATCTTTCTGCAATTCATTCAAGGCATACTTTATCAATTAAAAAATAAATAACAATAGATTAACACAGAATGAGCAGATGGTGCTTTCACAATCAATCTCTAAAGATTAAGATCAGGCAAGAGTAAAGGGCCTGTCCCACTTTCCCGAGTTACTCACAAATTCTCCCGAGTTTTCCCCTTGATTCAAACTCGGAGAATATCTGCAACGAGTCCGTAGGAGTCTGTGGATATATCGTAGCAGCTCGTTATGCCAACCGTAGGTACTCAGGACTTTTTTTTTACTCGCGGACATTTTTCATCGGGCCGTAAAAAGGTCACGACTTACCTGATGCCTCGAGTACCTACGGCTGGCATTATGAGCCGCTACAATATATCTTCGGCCTCCTAAGGACGCGTTACAGGCATTCTCCGAGTTGGAATCAAGGGGAAAACGCGGGAGAATTTGTGAGTAACTCGGGGAAAGCAGGACAGGCCCTTTAGAGAACCTTCAAGATCAGGTTTTCTGAAGAACGGCCCCAACCCAAAACATTCGCCTAAGATCGACACAACAAGCTGGAGTAACTCAGCGGGACAGGCAGCATCTCTGAAGAGAAGTGGTGGGTGACGTTTCAAGTCGAGACCCTTCTTCAGAAACACACTGAGAAAACCCGCAAAGTCACAGGAAGAACGTACAAACGCCACACAGACAGCATCAGAGGACAGGATCTATCCACTGCCTCAAATGATTGTGGAGACCGAATAGATGTACATGAGAGAAGTGGAGAAGAAAGTACAGGGCGAGCTATCAAGCTTCGGCACCTTCTGCCAGACAGGTGCAGAGAGGAGGAGGAATGACCAGGGTGGGACGTGTCTTTAATTGAGTTGGCTGCTTTTCCAAGGCAGCGTGAATGTCAATGGTGGGAAGTCTGTGCGATGGACTGGGCTACGTCCATGACTTGGCTCAATATTCACTGCTAACTTTCCATGGGTCGTTAACTTGTAAAAAAAAATCTGCCAAGAAAATCTTTAGCTTCACTCCTGTGACCACTAGGTGGCGCCAGCAATGGCGGCCTCACCAACAGTCTGTCTATCCTTTCCTTCTTTGTTTGTATGTGTTAAATGTGTGTTTTTAGTGTTCTTTAGCTTGTTTTATGTGGTGGGGGGGGGGAGAAACTCTTTCTAATCTCTTACCTCGACGGAGATGCATTTTTTTCCCGTATCGTATCTCTGTCCCCACTGCGGCCTAACATCGAGGAGTTGGCTGGCGGCCTTTGCCGAAGACCGACTTCAAGAGCTCCACCGCGGGAGCCTGCGGACTTAACATCACGGAGTTCACGATCCCTGTCGGGGGACGACTTTGGGGCTCCAACCGCAGGCGCCTGCGGACTTTAACATCATGGAGCTCGCAGTGACTTCAGGAACTCCAAACCGCAGGAGCTTGGAGTTCCTGAAGTTTGACAATCCCGACCGCGGGAGAATAAAAGAGTAAGAAGCTTGGATTTTATTACCTTCCATCACAGTGAGGAACATGAGGAATCCGCTGTGGTGGATGTTTATGTTAACTTATGTAGCGTGCTTTTTTTTTGTATGGCTGTATTTACTACAGGTACATTAATTGGTATATGTTCTTGTTCTCTTGGTCCTCCAAAATATTCCAAATTGAATTTAAACTGGAGGTGGTGGAGGGAGGACTTAAGCCAGAAATGTTTTTTTGGGAAGAAAGAGATATGTGACAATAAACTGACCTTGAAATATTAATAAAAGCAGAAAAAAAACTGTCCTGCAATCAGGGCCTGAGAAATATAATTGCACAGGATGCCTGTGACACAAAATATTCAACATTAGAGCAGCAGGGACTCAAGAGACTTAAAGAAGCATTTACAAAGTATGAGATGGTACTTTGATAGCAAGAGTAAAGTGTGAAATGGGCTTGATAAGAAAAAAAGATTTCGGAGTATAGGAAGACAAATCACTGCAAGAGATTTTAAAAGGATACAATCGCTGGGGAGCATAGTTTTGAGAAAGTTAGAACTGAAAAGTAGAGAAGTTGTATAGTAATATTGTTAGGTATATTGAGAGCTAAGAACCAGGGTTCATAAAGATTAGCTTGTTGTCCATAAATCAAACCAAAGCTCTTGAGAAACATTTTATTCCATTGGGTGACTGTGACATGAAACTCACCAGCATAGAGTTGTTGAGATTAAATGTAAAGATGCATTTAAAGGGAGACTAGATAAAGACTAGGAATAAAATGTTACGTTGGCTGGGGTGGATGAATAGGATGCAGTAAAGCTACCAGTTGTTGGGCTGCATGAGCTGTACATCATCACTAGTGTACTTGATACATTGACTAAGAAACTCAAACTCAAACCAGTGGGGTGGGAAGGCTCCCCTGTCAAATCATCTTGAACACTCCCGTTCTAATGAGAGTTGGGAAAACCACAGCTGGATCACATCTGGAGTATTGTGTACAGTTTTGGTCTCCTAATTTGTGCATAGGTTCACGAGATTGATCCCTGGGATGGTGGGACTGTCATATGAGGAAAGATGGTAAAGACTAGGCTTGAATTCACTGGAGTTTAGAAGGATGAGGGGGGATCTTATAGAAACGTATGCAATTGTAAAAGGACTGGACAAGCTAGATGCAGGAAAAATGTCCCCAATGTTGGGCGAGTCCAGAACCAGGGGCCACGGTCTTAGAATAAAGGGGAGGCCATTTAAGACTGAGGTGAGAAAAAACTTTTTCACCCAGAAAGTTGTGAATTTGTGGAATTCCCTGCCACAGAGGGCAGTGGAGGCCAAATCACTGGATGGATTTAAGAGAGTTAGATAGAGCTCTAGGGGCTAGTGGAATCGAGTTATATGGGGAAAAGGCAGGCACAGGTTATTGATTGGGGACGATCAGCCATGATCACAATGAATGGCGGTGCTGGCTTGAAGGGCTGAATGGCCTCCTCCTGCTCCTATTTTCTATTTTTCTAGCACTCAGGGGCCACACTGCAGCTCCAGTGGAAAATCTAAAGATATTAAGGTGGTATTCTTGTTGGTGCTCTTCAGAGAACTAGACTCTAATGCCCCTGTCCCACTTAGGAAACCTGAATGGAAATCTCTGGAGACTTTGTGTCCCAGTCAAGGTTTCCGCGCGGTTCCCGGGGGTTTTTGTCAGTTTCGACCATCAGGGAGACTGACAAAAACCTCCGGGAACCACACGGAAACCTTGGGCTTCCTAAGTGGGACAGGGGCATTAGAATCTTAACTCTCTCTGACCTGGCAGTGCATGCGGAAAACAGTGGGCATTAATAATCACTGTTCTGAACATACAATTGATTTTGCTTTAAGCTAAATTGTAGTGGAAAGAATATTCATGCAGCCAATGTATCGATTTCCTCTCGGTTAGTGTGGCTCACATTTAAACACACCAGGATTCAAATCAAGTGTGCGGCCCATTTATTTATACAGGATCTAATTGATTCAGTAATTGCTCACTGATCAGTTTAGTCTGTGCACAGCCGCACCAACAGGCAATGGAACAATAAATGGAGCCCGTTTAATCATAATAGAAACCTGCCGAGTTTGTTTACTCTGGGGAAAAGAAACTCGACAAATTGATTCCAAAGGCAGAGTTTATTTAATCAATGCGCAGGTTTGTCAGAAAAGCTTTCAGCATTTAAAAAATATCTTGAACGTGGCCTTCACTGTCACTCCTTAACTGCATTTGAGGTGATGACAATGAACTACTGCAGTCCATTTGTTCCACAGGTGCTCTCACATGCTGTGGGATTCTGATCTAAAAACATGCCCGGACACATGAGGGAGTTATCTTTCGTTTTGTGTTCAAGAAGGAACTGCAGATGCTGGAAAATTGAAGGTAGACAAAATTGCTGGAGAAACTCAGCGGGTGCGGCAGCATCTATGGAACGAAGGAAATAGGCAACGTTTCTCCAGCAATTTTGTCTACCTTATCTTTAGTTTGCTTTAGAGATACAGCGCGGATACAGGCCCACCGAGTCCACACCGACCAGCGATCCCTGTGCACTAGCATTATCCCACACACGAGGGAGAATTTACCATCTTTTAACCGACAAGCCTGTACGTCATTGGGGTGTGGGAGAAAACCGGAGCACTGGGGGGAAAACTCTCGGGGTCACGGGGAGAACGTATAAAACTCAGTACAGACAGCACCTGTAGTCAGGATCGAACCCGGGTCTCTGGCGCTGTACGGCAGCAACCCTACCGCTGCGCCACCGTGCTGCCCTTGTATTCTTGACCAATCTCTCTCTCTCTCTCACCGAATAGCAGGCTAGTCCGGAAGGTTGGAAGGGAGCGCATCAGTCAGTCTAGCTGCATCGCTACTCTCGGAGAACTGTACCCCTAAATCCCTCTACTCTGCAACCCACTTTAGGGCTCAGCCATTTACTGTGTAAATCCTGCCCTGATTTGACTTGCCAAAATGCAACACCACGCATCTTTCCAAATTAAACTTTGTCTGCCGTTCACTGGCCCAGCTATCCAGATCCTTTTCTAAACTTTGACAGCCTTCCTTATTGCACACTATGCCATCCATTTTGGTGTCACCTACACATTGACAATATAGATGACAAACAAAGTGGATCCAGCACAGATTACTGCAGTGCACTTCCCCGTGGATTGTCACCTTGTCGTGGTGGAGAAGCTTGTGTGGCCCTGAGATCCTGAGAGCGATGCCGTCTGGAGCGATGCTCCTGGTAGGGCCACCCACGGCGGTAAGGTCGAGGGGGAGGTCTGGTCCCTGACAAAGAGCGATCCAACCAAGACCTCAACGGTGGGACAGGCGGAGGACGATGGCTGACCTTAGTGGAGCGTCACAACGGCTGGGAAGGCGGATGAAGGCTGCGGCAGAAAAGGGTCCCCGCTCGTCTTGGACTCCATGCCACTGGATTCTGACCCAGATCTGTCAAGGACCGTGGGGTGGCTGTCTGTGCACCAGTCTCCCCACGTTAAGCAAAGTCACGCACAGGCGTCCTCCGTGAGAGGACAGCCATACTCGTTTCAAATGACTGCCGATGATGACTGCAGCACACGTACCGGTCACGGGTCTTCGGTCAGAAAAGCAACGTTCCACTACCACCCCCCGGCTCCTTCCACCAAGCCAATTTGAGTCCAGTTCTTCTTCTTCTTTCGTGTGGCGGGCACAGCCTAAAGTTGTTGGACAACTTGTTCCGTTTGTGCACGTCGAGTTGATTGCATTAGTCGAAACAGGGCGGACCACGCGAAGGTTGCAATCTTCCACCCCTGAGACCAGTTGAGATGGCATCACTGTCATCTCAATGTCGGAAGGGACGTGTGAAGGTAGGAGCAAGAGGGGAATTTAAGAGCTCAAGACCTGGCCAGCTGAACCCAGGGTCAGAAATGATGCAAGTAGCTGCAGTTGGATGTGATCAAGAGGTCAGAATTGGAAGAGCACTTGGATGTATTGGAGCTTTTTGGAACCAGAAGAGATTGCAAGAAGTAGGGAGCTTCATAGCAACATGGAGAGGGAATGTTTAAATCGAGGCTAACATTTTGAATTCACTTGATTGCGATCACCCATCATTTATTGCAGAGAATTTACTAAAACAATGCCGCCGTCAGTCACGCTTCGGAAGGTTAGTAAATAATTCACGAGCAAAGAAAAGCCAGTTGACAAAAATACAACTCGAGCTACATCAATCACACTAAACAAAGCCCCCTTATTCCAAGATCTCTTCAGCTAGGCACAGAGCAACAGTTCTAGCTCCCATCGCATTTATCATTGTTCCCTACTGCTAATTGCTCATCACAGGCATTCGGCCAAAGATAGAGATACAAGTCAGCTATGCATGTAAAACGTTTGTTCGAAAGTAAAGGAAAGGCAGGCAGCCTGCAAACTAAACCCAGGCACTTGTGTTGAATATCAGTTACTGCCTCTGACGAAAGGTCCTGTGGTTGTCACAGAACAAGAGAATCCCAGCTGAACTCACCAGCGATGAATACAGTCCCTCAATTATTCAACAGATCTGCATTTCCATTAACTGGAAATAATGCTGTCCTACAAAATTTATTCGGGAAATTGTCTACATGTTGTTTCTACCTCGCATCACTTTGTCTCTGGATTATTAAAAGCCGCATGTTTACTGCCCAGCCAGCAGGCATGAGTTGGATAAAGCTGTTAAACTTTGGCAAGGATTCTTCCAACTTGCCTTTTGGGGATGCTACTGCCCTGTGGCATCTTCCACACGCATAACATGGTCTTGTACACAGCAAGCAGGAGCAACATCCCCAAGGGTAGCTGTACACATTACCTTGATGCTTCAAACAAACAGCAAGGTAGGTTATTTCCTAGGTCAGTTTCCTTTCCATGACCGGCTGAGTACCTTTTGGCATTTTGCTGCATGCATTCTGCAGTGAACTCTATATGTAGGAAGGAACTGCAGATGCTGGTTTACACCGAAGATAGTCAACATGGACGTCCCGACCCGAAACGTCACCTATCCATGTTCTCCAGAGATGCTGCTTGACCCACTGAGTTACGCCAGCACTGTGCCCCCTTTTGTGTAAACCGGCATCTGCAGTTCCTTGTTTCTGCACGCTAGCCACAGAATGCCTTTAGGGTAGCAATGCATTTAGTGCGGTGAATGAAGTGCTGGTTTAATGGGCAGGTTGGCCTCGAGTGTTGTTGAAGTTGTACTTATCCAGTTGGGTGGATGTAAAGGGTGGACAGGGCTAATTAGAGACAATAGCAGAGACTTAGATCAAAGAGGGTGAAAGATACAAGGCCAGTCAACAACACAGTCCAACCCTGAGGCCTCAAAAGGATGGGGATAATTGATTTGTAGCTTCACAAGTGTAGAGTGTAGGGACTCAGGACATGGCTCACGCCGGTAGTTCAGCAATAAGTGAACAAGGTGCCAAATTACATCTTCCTTCAAACCTGGGCTAAGGCAGCAAGAGCAAAACCAATGAAGCCACTTTGAATCAGACAGCAGGGCTGATAATGTAGAAACAAGGAACTGCAGGTGCTTGTTTACATTTAAAAAAGACACAAGGTGACGGCGGTAACTCAGCGGGTTAGGCATAGCATCTCTGGAGAACAAGAATCTTTCGGATCGGGACCCTTCTTCAGACCGAGGAAGGGTTCCAACCCGAACTGTCACCTATCCCTGTTCTCCAGAGATGCTGCCTGACCTGCTGAGTTACTCCAGCACTTTGTGTCTTCAGCAGTGCTGATAAAGGGCGGCACAGTGGCAGAGCTCCTCGATCACAGACCTTTCTTTTGTTCCTTTCCTGACACTCCAAATCTATTCATATAAATTACAGCGCCAAAGACCCGGTTCGATCCTGACTGTGGGTGCTGTCTACACGGAGTTTGTACGCTCTCTCTGTAACCATGTGGGTTTTCTCCAGTTTCCTCCCAAATGCCTACACTCCAAAGACGTACAGTTTTGCAGGCTAATTGGCTCGGTAAAATAGTAAATTGTCCCTGGTTTGTGTAGGACAGTGTTAGTGTAGGGGGAAATCGCTGGTCGACCCGAACATGGTGTTCCGAAGGGCCTGTTTCCGTGCTATATCTCCAAACGATCAGGACTGAAACCTCAGCTGATTTTACCTCCAGGCCAAATATACCAAGGCACAGCTACTGCTTTCTCACCTTCAAGAACAAATTCATAGCAAACCTGGGCCACTTCCACTCTGTAGCAATGAACCACTCACCGTCTTAAGCAGTTGAACTGCAAAGTGCTTTATCTCCCACTGTGATTCAGTTAGCTGAATGCCATCAATTTTCCTACGCCTCTTACTTCCTGATTTATTTAATATTAAGCAACCTCGTTCATTAAGTCTGTTATGCAAAATGTAGTAAGAAAGATTTTAATTATCTATGCCAGAGCTGATGTAAAATTTTACTGCTTCAACACAGAGCAAAATAGACCATTTTATCTTCTCATTAATTAACACCAAAAATTGCAAAAACATCCTGCGATAATTATTACAGCAATCCGCACTATCACTAAATAAAACTCAGGAAGATTAAAGGGCCTGTCCCACTTAGGCGATGTTTGAGGCGACTGCTGGCGACTACGACAATGGAATTCACCGAAGTCGGCACTGGCCACAACCTACGCCATCTTGGCGACCACCTACGCCATCTTGGCGACCACCTACGACTGCACCTACGTCAGGAGAAGACAAGCTACGACCAGCCTAGTCACCAGCAGTCGCCTAAAAAATTGCCTTAGTGGGACAGGCCCTTAAAGCTCCTAAATACACTTTCAACAGATTAATACCTGGAATACTAGAACCACAGTGACACACATTTATACACTGTACATTTTCTACTTCAACATCCTTTTTACCTTTATGCGACTTTCCAAAGAGAAAGGTTTTGTTCTGACCCTCAATAAAAGCAAGTTTAATAGAAAAAGGAGGAGAGTGTGAAATGCACAGAACAATTTAATGACAGTGCCCCAGATCAACACATAAAAAGCACTGCAATCAGGTCTGCAATCAATTGCTTATGTAAAGTCTTGTGAAGAGAAATATAAATGTCACGAAAGTTCAAAGATGTCATTAAAGAATTGACTAATTGCACTGGTTTGAGTTCAGCAAGTGCTTGTTATGCACATTTTTTTTTTTAATATAGAAGCCTAGCCGAAGAAATTTTGCCCAAATTTGCATCCAGGTTATGAACTCAATGCAGACTCTGGAAAAGTTAAGAGGGCAAATTACATCAGATTAGTTTTGAAGGAAAATGAAAAGGTCAGCAGAGACATTGGAAGATGTGACCCAAGAGGGGCAAAGTCATAACCAACGTGACCATTTTTAATCAGGTTGTAGCTGCTCATTAGTTTCTTCACTTGCTACATTCACTTTTGCCGTGTACCGTCATCAGTTTTGTCGTTTGATTTCCCGTTTCACTCTATCACAGACCTTTCTTTTGTTCCTTTCCTGACACTCCAAATCCATTCATATAAACTCTGCAGATTTTCCAACAATTTTCAGCGCGGATAAAGCTAAGGACCTGAAGCACTATCTCTGGATCTCTCCACAAAAAGCATTGCCTAGCCTGCCGAATATTTCCAGCATGTTGTTTTGATAGCAATGTATGTTATTATATCTCTCCATTTCCTCGTGGATCAAGATTCTCCTCATTATATAAGTATTGTTTTCACATCTTAATGAACAGGAGAAGGATCCCAACCCGAAATGTCCTCTGTCCATTCCCTCCACAGATGCTGCCGGACCCACCGAGTTCTTCCAACACTTTTCTTTTGCTTAAGATTCCAGCATCTGTAGTTTTGTGTACCCACACCGATTTACACCCTGAATTAACAAAATGCATCTTTTAGTGTCATCTTTAAATAATAAAATATTCAACCTTCGAGCTCGACTGATCCAATCCACATTCCTATAGATTCTCCAGAGCTCTCCATTCTCAACATTTCTCAGTTGATTTAAGTCCAGATTCCTGTCATCAGCTTATTCTCAGCTCTCCCGGGGAAACAAAAATACGCACACCGCTAATGTGTAATAAAAAAGATAATCTGCCTCATTCTCTCATGGAGAGAGAATGTTACCGTCATTATCACTCAACACTTTGGTGAGCATCTTTCACGTATTCCAACCAATGACTGACCTTGAAGAGATCTGCCACCAAGCCGTAGTCTGCCACTTGGAAGATGGGAGCCTCTGGATCCTTGTTAATGGCCACAATTGTCTGGAAGAGAATCAGCACAGTTAATGTCTGCAACTGATGTTTATTCAGAAATATTTCTGCTATTGGCATTGAAAATTCATATCATGAAACAGGTAGTTTTAAACATTGGCACTGAACTCTCAGAAATACGCGAGGCAAATCCCTTCTAAGGAAGACACCATAGTTACCAACTACAAAACTCCATGGGCTTGTTCACTTTAACGCTGCATAAGATTACAGCTCATAATTTCCTGTTTCCTTTATCATCGTAACTTTTCTGCATATCTTTCATTCATTTGTTCTATATCTCTCTACATCTCCGTCTATATCTCTCGTTTCCTTTTCCCCAGTCTGAAGAAGGGTCTCGACCCGAAACGTCACCCATTCCTTCTCTTCAGCGATACTGCCTGTCCCGCTGAGCTCCTCCAGTATTTTAGACCAGCATCTGCAGTTCCTTCCTACATGTTACATTTCCTCTCTTGGGAGCAAAGCACTCACCGTGGCTGGGCTCGGATCCACTTAGCTGCAGATGGATGCATTTCTGGGAACAGTGCATCTGCAGTTGGCATCGTTGGAACCAGGCCCCCTGCTCAATTCCTCACCCCACAGGTCTCCCTCCCACCTCTCTCGCCAAGAACAACTAACTGGTGACAGTTTAGCTGAATAAATGAGGTCATCGTTCTGCAAGGACAACATTTTATACCTCTATATTTCAATACACATGTCAGGTGAGGAAGTAAGTTCATGAGAAACTCGCTATTTATTCTTCAGCTTATGTTTCTATAAAGAACACTCACAGTGTTTTAAATAATTAAAAGGCAAAACTTTACGAACAGAAGTATCAACCCACAGAGAAAGCCTTGCTTAGATTTAAGCATGTTATAGAGAAAGATATAAATTATAGATGGTGGGGAGAAAAGCATTTCCAGCTTCCTTTGAAACTTCTCAGGTGCACAATAGATAGGGTGGATGGACAGTACCAGAGCAGGGGAATCAAGAACCTGAAATCATAGGTTTACAGTGAGAGGGGAAAGATTTAAAAGGAACCTGAGGGGCAACCTTTTCCCACAGAGGGTGGTGAATATATGGAACTATAGAGGAGGTAGTTGAGGAAGATACTATAAAAGCTTTTAAAAGAGATTTGGACAGAGGTGAGGATAGGAAAGGTTTAGAGAGATATGGGCCAAACACAGGTAGGTGGGAGTAGCATAGATGGGCATCTTGGCCGGTTTGGGCAAGTTGGGCTGAAGGGCCTGTTTCGCGCTGTATAATTCCATGACAGTTTGCTGGTTTCCATGTTTTCCATGTTATCTAGCATCTCTGGAGAGATGGAATAGGTGACGTTTCGGGTTGAGACCCGAAATGTCACCCATTCCTTCTCTCCAGAGATGCTGCCTGGCCCACTGAGTTACTCCAGCATTTTGTGGCTTGCTTGGGTAAACCAGCATCTCCAGTTCCTCATGGATTTCCTAATACACATGGCGAGTAAGGCTGGATTCAACAAAGCTGTATCCAAATTACAAGGATGTTGCCAGGACTAGAAGTTCTGACATGTAGAGGTTGAGTAGACTGGATCTATATTCCTTGGAGCGCAGGAGCATGAGGGCTGATCTTACTGAGGTATGTAAAATCATGAGGAATAGATCTGGTAGATGCACAGAATCTCTTGCCCAGAGTAGGGGAATCGAGGGCCAGAGGACATTGGTTCAAGATGAAGGGGGAAAGATTTAATAGGAATCTGAGGGGTAACTTTTTCACACAAAGGGTGGTTGTATGGAACATGCTGCCAGAGTAGGTACTTGAGGCTGGGACTATCCCAACGTTTAAGAAACAATTAGACAGTACATGAATAGGACAAGTTTGGAGGGATATGGACCAAGCGCAGGCAGGTGGGACTAGTGTAGCTGGGACATGTTGGCCGGAGTGGGCAAGTTGGGCCGAAGGGCCTGTTTCCACACTGTATCACTCTATGACTTAATGCTTTATCCAATTGTATATTGAATCTAAACCCAAACCTATCTGCATAAAAATATAGATTATGTCATTTCATTACATTTTTAATTTTACTATTCAGCAAAATACACAAATTCTATTTTAAAAGCAGTAACATCTTCATAATGGGTTAACTCCCTTTTTTTTTAAGTACATTTCCAACCAAGAACATTAATGGATTTAAGTAAAAAGCATTTTTTCACTTTGGAAGATTCTGTGTATGGGTTTTATTGTTCGTTGGTATGTTTGAATGCACATGACTACATTTATTTTTAAACAGCAAGTAGCACTTAAACAGCAAGGCCTTCAGTTGCAGTAGACACAAAATGCTGGAGTAACTCAGCGGGACAGGCAGCATCTTTGGAGAGAAGGAATGGTGACATTTTGGGTTGAGACCCTTCTTTAAAATGGTTTGGAATAAGGGAAACGGGAGATATAGGCGACGATGAAGAGATACAGAACAATGAATGAAAGATATGCAAAAAAGTAACCATGATAAAGGAAACAGGCCATTGTTAGCTGTTTGTCTGAAGAAGGGTTTCGGCCCTAAACGTTGCCTATTTCCTTCGCTCCATAGATGCTGCCTCACCTGCTGAGTTTCTCCAGCATTTTCTCTTTCAAGCTAAAATGAATTTTAAGCAGAAATAGTCATCAAAGAAAAAGGATGATCTGCAGCACAGATTACAGTGCCAGTAACGTTCTCAGTTCAGCCGTTTAATAAAATACTAGAATTTTTTGGGGTTTAGTTTAGTTTAAAGATGCAGCGTGGAATCAGGGCCTTCGAGTCCTCGCCGACCAGCGATCCCCGCACATTAACACCATCCTACTCACTAGGGGCAATACCACGCCAATTAATCTACAAAACTACGTCTCTGGAGCATGGGAGGAAACCGGAGATACACGGAGAAATCCCACTCAGGTCACCGGGGGTGGGGAACATACAAACTCTGTGCAGACAGAACCTGTAGTCAAGATCAAACCTGGGTTTCTGGTGCCATAAGGCTAACTAGAGGTTGACTGGAAGATCAGGAATCTAACCTGATCTTATGAGCGGTCCATTCAAGAGTCTGAGAACAGCGGGGAAAGAAGCTGTTCTTGAATCTGATGGCGTGTCCTTTCAAGCTACCACTGCGCCATCATGCTGCCTTTGATTAATTTTAAAACATCAAGAATTATAAAGTCCACAAATGCAAAATGAAAATAAGTGTTCGAAAACCCTTGTGCAAACTAAGGACAAGAATTAATACAGAGTTGGTCACAAATGTTGTAGAAAAACCAGAACCTAAAATTGCCCTAAGCAACACAGATAAACAAGGCAACAGGTTTATGCAGGATTTGTTGCATTTAAGCAGATGAATAAAGAAAAAATACAATAAATAATTTGTTTATACCCAAACATGAAAAAGTAATTTTGCTTCCAAAGTGAACGAGAATCATTCCAACACAGAAATAAATGAACTCTCAACAGCTTGGCTTCTATACCCACCGTTTCTGAATATCTTTGCTGAGCTTTGATCAGTGGCGTGGTAATGCCTGAGAGAATATATCAGGCGCGTCAGTGCAAGAGTACTGAATTATTCAGAGTTGAAATGGACTTTCTTTGCACCATTACAATCAGTTGTTTGTTTCTGCTGGAATCTCGTTAGTGCTTCATGTAAATAAAGATGCTTGATAAATAAAATACGCAAGAAAAAGGTTTTCAGAAAAATACCTTGCTGTCCTTCATTCCAGCCAAGTGCTGAATTGCTCCTGAAATCCCGACAGCGATATAGAGGTCCTGAAACATTTAAAAGAGAGAAAATAATTATAATTTAGTATGTCAGCTCATACTCTTTACAATAATTTACAGTCATTTCCACAACACAGAATAGACTCTAACCACCCCAGGGTCAATATCCACCTGCATATCTGGCTTGTTTTATTACAGTTTATTGAGAAATGCAGCATGGAAACAGGCCCTTCAGCCCAATGACAGAGGAAGGCACAGTGGTGCAACAGTAGATTTGCTACCTTACATCACCAGAGACTTGGATTCGATGCTGTTTGTATGGAGTTTGTACGTTCTCCCTGTTGGTTTTCTCCACTTTTCTCCAACACTCCAAAGACATATATGTTTGTAGGTTAATTGGTTTCGGTAAAAATTGTAAAACTGGCTCTAATGTGCAGGGTGATGTAAGTATGCGGTGGATCGCTGGTCAGCGTGAACTCAGTGGGCCAAAGGACCTGCTTCTGAGCTGTACCTCTAAAGTCTAAAAGCCTACCAAGTCTACATGATCATCGATCAACCGTTCACACTAGTTCACACTAGCCCCACTTTCTCATCCGCTTCCTACACACACGGAGCAATTCATAAGAGACTAATTGACCTTTGGGATGTGGGAGGAAACCGGAGCACCCAGAGGAAGCCCACGCGGTTATAAGGGGAACGTACAAACTCAACACAGACTGCATCCATAACGAACCTGGATCTCTGGTGCTGTGAGTCAGCAGCTCTACCAGCTGTGCTACTGTGCTACCCTTTAAAGTGTATTCACATTTGTATCTGCAACAGCTCAGATTTTCATAGTTTTTTAAATATGTGGATTTCAACTATGTTTGAAACACCACATCTGGAAGATATGAGACTCCGCCTGGCAGGAAAATCAGATCGCTTCTATCAGACGTGGTCTTCATTCATAGAATTGCTACAAAGATAGGATGCAGGAGTACCTCGGGCCTTGCTAGGCGGGGATGAAAAACTATCGAGTTGGTGGATTCCTTTTGTGTGATACATATAATATAGTATGGCTTTTTTTTCCCCCCTCTTTGTCTCTCTTTTTTCTTTTTCTTTTCCAGGGTTTATCTCTTAATCCCCTTTCTCTAATTCTTTGACCAAGGGTTTGTTTTTTTTCTCCCCTTTGGCACGCTCGTTCACTTTCACAACTCTTTTCACCTACTTCACTTTCTTTCTATTCTTTTTCTTTAAAAGCCATAAAATTATGGGGTACAATGATTGTAACAATATATATGTGATGTACACTGATGTATTTATCTCCAATAAATATTTTTTTTAAATAAAAACAATTTTTAAAAAAATGTTCATAGTTTTTGCCAGCACTCCTTAAAGGGCCTGTCCCACTTTCACGACCTAATTCACAAGCTCTGCCAAGTTTGCCCTTGACACATACTCGCAGCATGGCCGACACGAGGTCGTAGCAGGCCGTGATGCTAGTCGTAGGTACTCATGGCACCATGTAGGCCGGGACGTTTTTTTAGCCTGATGAAAAATGTCCACGAGTAAAGAAGGTCGTGAATTAGGTCGTGAAACTGGGACAGGCCCTTAAGCCCCATGGCCTTAACCACATTTTTGGTTCCCTGACCGACTGTCTTCTTATGTTACTCAGAGTTAGATTTTGTCTGTTTAATATCCCTGTGAAGTGATTGTGTTAACAGACATCCTTTCTAAGTGCAAGTTGGTGTTAAATGATTTCCTGTATCATAAATCCAAATAAAAGAATAACTTTAGAGATGCCTTAAACAGCAGTTGCTGGAATCTAGAACCAAAAACAACAAAGTGGTGGAGGCACAGCAGGTCAGGCAGCATCTGTGGAGGGAATGGACCAGGACCCCTTTTCAGACTTTCTTCTCAAGAAAGGCTATGATGACCCACTGAATCCCTCAAAAATAAATTATATGGTGCTAATAATCTCAACATCAATAATTAATTGATTAAGCCTGGATTATTACAAATACTGAAAATACTTTGCAAAATATGATTATTAGTTGATAAGACACAAAATGCTGGAGTAACTCAGCAGGACAGGCAGCGTCTCAGGAGAGAAGGAATGGGTGACGTTTCGGGTCGAGACCTATCTTCAGACCCCTCGACCCGAAACATCACCCATTCCTTCTCTCCTGTGATGCTGCCTGTCCCGCTGAGTTACTCTAGCATTTTGTGTCTATCTTTGGTTTAAACCGGCATCTGCAGTTCCTTTGTACATGTGATTATTTAGTTGGTCATTTTCCACCAATGAAAGCAAAACAAATATTGGTTTTAAAAAGTTACAAAGTTTGTACTTGCACTACCTTAGTAAATAGAATGAGATAATAGATCAGAATTACAGGTTTTATGCAACCACGTGTAACCTGACTATTCAGACTTTGAACGTTAAAAGCTGCGTTGAGGTGATTGTCAATGGAAATTTTCTACTGAATGTACAATAGAAATCTGGTCCAAATATCAGAAACCTAAACTGTAAAGACAAATTCCTGCTAAATCTGCAAACAACCGTGTTTATAAAGGCAGGAAAAAAAAGGGTTTCTTGCTTAAACAGTAGCTCTGATAAACCAAAAATCCGATTCTAAATTACACAGCTAGTGCATTGTCTCTCCCAGAGGTTTTTACACGGATATACAGAGAATGATGGAATATGGATCATGTGCAGGCAGAGATTAGTTTATCTCGGAATCATGTTGGGCATGGTCATAGTGGGCCAAAGGGCATGTTCCTGTACTGCACTGTTCTATGTGTCCATATATACATACTCACAAATACACACACACACATATATATTATATTATACTATACATTATATTATATATATTATATATATACACACACATATTTTATATATATATATATATATATATATATATATACACACGCGCGCGTATATTATATACAATATACACACACATTATATATATTATATTATATATATTATGTGCGCGTGTGTGTGTGTGTGTGTGTGTGTGTGTGTGTGTGTGTGTGTGTGTGTGTGTGTGGACTTTTTTTCTCTCTCGTTTTTATTATGTTGTTTAAGGTGTACTATGTTTACATATTATGTGCTGCTGTAAGAATTTAATTGTTCTATCTGGGACATATGACAATAAAATACTCTTGACTATGTTAAGTTCTTGTCAATTAAACCCAGACATAACGCTCAAATTTCACCCCAGTTTTTCGTAAAACAAGGAAGCAAACTCCAATTCAAATTGAATTCCAATTCCAAATCAGTCTGAAGGAAGATCCCGACATTGGTGGAGGTATGTTAGTACCTCCACCAATGTAAAGCACTTTGGCCAACGAGAGCTGTTTTTTAAATGTGCTATATAAATAAAAGTGTCTTGACTTGACTTGAAAACATCACCTATCCACATTCTTCAGAGCGGCTGCCTGACCCACTGAGCTACTCTAGCATTTGCTGTCTTTCTTTGGTATAAACTAGCATCTGCAGCTCCTTGTTATTAGAGCAAACTCCAATTCACTTTGCAAGGTTATTGGCGAATTTCCTTCCACTACTTTCTTGCAGTGCTTCTGTTACGGTTACATGACTGAAAATTATTCCCCACCCAGTCCAGACTCCATCAGTGTAAACCAGATCATCCAGTCTACGATACGATAAAACGTTATTCATCCCCGGAGAGAAATTGGTCTGCCGACAGCCACAACACACGAGGTACACAAAAACTTGAAATTAAAAGTGAAAACAAAAAGAAAAAGGCAAGCGACTGTTGGCTGGCTGCCGTGTGCACAGCACCTTACCGGAGCAAATGAACAAACAAACCAACACAGACTTAACCCTTGGGCAGAGGATTCTAACCCCTACCCCTCATCCCCATCCCCTCACACAACGTACCAGAAAATAATCTCGTTGCACCTCTGTGCAATGACAATAAAATATATTATTATTATTATTATTATTATTATTATTATTATATTATTATAATAAAACTCCCTTGGAACAAACATTAAATTGCACCAGAGCACTTCTCTGGTGCTCAATTCATCCATTTTTCTGAAATTTAAGCATTATGTATGCTTACGAATAGACTATAAGTGATGTAGGCATCTAGCTGGAGACCACGATATGGAACAAAATGAAATTAGAATTGCCCAGCAATGATGAAATGCTGAAAATGTTGTCCCAAACGATATGTAAAAATGTATTTTTCCACCTTAAAAATGGTCCAAAATAA
The DNA here is from genome assembly GCA_035221665.1 of Okamejei kenojei. NCBI lineage: Eukaryota > Metazoa > Chordata > Chondrichthyes > Rajiformes > Rajidae > Okamejei > Okamejei kenojei. Next base: position 12,465,300 of record CM069169.1, on the reverse strand, counting down.
TCAAAGCAACACTATGTTAAGTGCTTTTGTGCTTTTAAATTAAAAGTGTATCGTGGTGAGGAAGAAAATCCATTCAATTGGAAACAGTGCTGTATTATCTGACCATCAACTACTGGGACTGCTTTTAACCATCACCAAACAACAGAAAATCTCATAGTACACAATTCTTCGGTCTTGTACAAGTATTCACTTTGTCCTAGAGTATCCGCTTGATGGTTTAGTGTTCTGTCTTCATCTGTCCCCAGACACACACCCTGACCACTGCATTAAATATCCATGTTTCGCATTCTTTCAAAAAAAGCTTAAGTGAATTTGTCCATTGCATGGAAGAGATTGCATTCTTGCGAATAGAGAAATGCCCGACAGCGAAAATATTCAGCAGGTCACGCAGTACGTGTGAAGAAATAAATAAAAATTAACATTTCAAGTTAACGATTTACGGTTTTGGTACGGCGGCGCAGCGGGAAGAGCTGCTGCCTCACAGCGCGAGACACCCGGGATCGATCCTGACTTCGGGTGCTGTCTGTGTGGAGTTTGCACATTCGCTTTGTACATGATAAGGGAATAACGTTTAGTGCAAGGTAAAGCCAGCAAAGTCCGATCAAGGATAGTCCGAGGGTCATCAAAGAGGTAGATAGTAGTTCAGCACTATCTAGCCCATTGCTTTGGTTTATTCTTAAGAAGGAGATGGCAGATGGTGGCAACATTAACCTAGATAAGTAAGCACTTTCAGGGGCCAAAGTAGAAGAAATTAAAGTAATTTAAAGTGGGAATAAAAAGATCTTTATGTGACCGACATCTCCCAGACTTCTTATGTCATCAGGACATTTCAATAAATATCCATTTACAATTTAATCAGTTTGATCCACAAAGACTCCATACATTTGCCATAAATAGGAATACTGAGATTTATTAAATACAGCCAAAGTCTCTTTAAAAGGCAGATGCAAAGATTAACTATCTACATTTGTTTAAATTTGCAACTATCTAATCACAAATGCCTTAAATCCCACATGAACGGGACAATTTAAACTTAGGAGCAGATTATATTGCAAAGCAGATATGTAATATATTGTTACAAGAAGATCAAATAAATTTTGTTAATAATTACTTTGGACTGTTGCGATTTAATTAGATGATAGCACAGGAGTGCCTTAGGGGGCCTTCTAGCGAGTTGGAAAACGCGCTGAGGGGTTAGGGTGGGGGTAGGGGTGGTGGAAAGGCACTGGTTTCTGCAATTTCAGCTCTATATTTTACACTCACAAATTATTGAAGAAAATGTCAGCTAGCCAGGCGGGGAAACCACATTATAAACCAGGCACCTCAAAATGGAAAAACATTATTTCAGCACGTTAATCAAAGTTACCGGCCTACAAAGTGGGACATTTTTCATTTGAGACAGACACGACCAAAATGGAATGCAAAAAGACTATTGAAACAAAGGCTGCCGCAAACCCAGTTAGAACGTTATGTCATCCTAAAGAAGAGGAACTGAATTGCTGCTTTGAATGCTTTGGAAAAATTGGTGAGGAATATTTCTGATGGGTGACAACGCAAGATTAGCGAGAGGAAGTACGAGAATGAAGAGAGAAAGTGAGAAAAGAGGGAGAGAGAGAGAAGAGGGAGAGAGAGAAAAGAGAGAGAGAGAGAGAGAGAGAGAGAGAGAGAGAGAGAGGGGAGAGAAGGGGGAGGGAGAGGATGGGACAAGGACCCATCAGTTATTTATTTGCCTCTGTACTCCACAATTTGAGATTTGTAATAGAAAAAAAAAATCACATGTGCTTAAAGTGCACATTGCCAGATTTTAATAAAGGCCATTTTATACATTTTGGTTTCACCTTGTAGAAATTACAGCAGTGTTTGTACATAGTGCCCCCCCATTTCAGGGCACCATAATGTTTGGGACACAGCAATGTCATGTAAATGAAAGTAGTCATGTCTAGTATTTTGTTGCATATCCTTTGCATGCAATGACTGCTTGAAGTCTGCGATTCATGGACATCACCAGTTGCTGGGTGTCTTCTCTGGTGATGCTCTGCCAGGCCTGTATTGCAGCCATCTTTAGCTTATGCTTGTTTTGGGGGCTAGTCCCCTTCAGTTCTCTTATAAAAGGCACGCTCAATTGGGTTCCGATCGGGTGAATGACTTGGCCACTCAGGAATTGACAATTTTTTAGCTTTGTTAAAACTCCTTTTTTGCTTTAGCAGTATGCTTAGGGTCATTGTCTTGCTGTAGAATGAACTGCCAGCCAATGAGTTTTGAGGCATTTGTTTGAACTTGAGCAGATAGGAAGTGTCTATACACTTCAGAATTCATGATGCTACTACCATCAGCAGTTGTATCATCAATAAGGATAAGTGAGCCAGTACCTTCAGAGCCATACATGCCCAGGCCATCACACCCCCACCACCGTGTTTCACAGATGAGATGGAATGCTTTGGATCTTGGGCAGTTCCTTCCCTCCTCCATACTTTGCTCTTGCCATCACACTGATAAAAGTTAATCTTCGTCTCATCTGTCCACAAGATCTTTTTCCAAAATTGTGGTTGCTCTTTTAAGTACTTCTTGGCAAACTGTAACCCGGCCATCCTATTTTTGCAGCTAATCAGTGGTTTGCATCTTGCAGTGCAGCCTCTGTATTTCTGTTGATGAAGTTTTCTGTGGACAGTGGTCATTGACAAATCCACACCTAAATCCAGAAGACAATAGACAATAGGTGCAGCAGGCCATTCGGCTCTTCGAGCCAGCACCGCCATCCAATGTGATCATGGCTGATCATCCCAAATCAGTACCCCGTTCCTGCCTTCTCCCCATATCCCCAATCTTTAAGAGCCCTATTTAGCTCTCTCTTGAAAGTATCCAGAGAACCGGCATCCACCACCCTCCGAGGCAAAGAATTCCAGACTCACAACTCTTTGTGTGAAAAAGTGTTTCCTCATCTCTGTTCGAAATGACTTATTCTTAAACTGTGGCCCTGCTTCTGGACCGCAACATTGGGAACATGTTTTCTGCCTCTAGCGTGTCCAATCCCTTTATAATCTTATATGTTTCAATAAGATCCCCTCTCATCCTTCTAAATTTCAGAGTATACAAGCCCAGCCTCTCCATGCTTACAGCATATGACAGTCCCACCATCCCGGGAATTAACCTTGTAAACCTACGCTGCACTCCCTCAATAGCAAGAATGTCCTTCCTCAAATTAGGGGACAACAACTGCACACAATACTCCAGGTGTGGTCTCACTAGGGTCTAGTACAACTGCAGAAGGACCTCTTTGCTCCTATACTCAACTCCTCTTGTTACGAAGGCTTTCTTCACTGCCTGCTGTACCTGCATGCTTACTTTCATTGACTGATGAACAAGGACCCCCGGATCACATTGAACTTTCCCATTTCCCAACTTGACACAGAAAGATTTAGATAATAATCAGCCTTCCTATTTTTGCTACCAAAGTGGATAACTTCACATTTATGCACATTAAACTTTATCTGCCGTGCATCTGCCCACTCACTCAACCTGTCCAAGTCACCCTGCATTCTCATAGCATCCTCCTCACAATTCACACTGCCACCCAGCTTTGTGTCATCTGCAAATTTGCTAATGTTACTTTGATTCCCTTCATCTAAATCATTGATGTATATTGTAATTAGCTGCGGTCCCAGCACCGAGCCTTGCAGTACCCCACTAGTCACTGCCTGCCATTGTGAAAGGGACCCGTTAATCCCTACTCTTTGTTTCCTGTCCGTGTTCCAGAGTGTTTCTAGTGTTTCCAGAGTGTTTCTGATCTGTCAGACATTTGTTTGGGAATTTTTATTTATTATAGAGAGAATTCTTCTGTCATCAGCTGTGGAGGTCTTCCTTGGCCTTCCAGTCACGTTGCGATTAATAAGCTCACCAGTGCTCTCTTTCTTCTTAATGATGTTTGGTACGCCTAAGGTTTGGCTGATGTTAGGCGTACCAAAAGTTGATTTTGGTACGCCTAAGGTTTGGCTGGTGTCTCTAACAGTTGTATTCTTGTTTCTCAGTCTCATAATGGCTTCGTTGACTTTCATTGGCACAACTTTGGTCCTCATGTTGATAAACAGCAATAAAAGTTTCCGAAGGTGATGGAAAGACTGGAGGAAAGACTAGGTGCTGAGAGCTCTCTTATACCTGCATTAAGGAGGCATTTAAACACACCTGAGCAATTAAGACACCTGTGAAGCCAGGAGTCTCAAACATTATAGTGCCCTGAAATGGGGGGGGGGGGGGGGGGGGGGGGGGGGGGGGTACTATGTATAAACACAGCTGTTATTTCTAAATGGTGAAATCAAAATGTATAAAAATGATCTTTATTAAAATCTGACAATGTGCACTTTAACCACATGTGATTTTTTTTCTATTACAAATCTCAAATTGTGGAGTACAGAGGCAAATAAATAAATGATGGGTCTTTGTCCCAAACATTATGGAGGGCACTGTGGACAGACAATTTATGGGCTTTGTGCTACTCATGCAGGTGAAGCTCGTGTCGCGAATTTATTACAAGCACGTTTCCGGGTAAATTTCACACTCTGTTTGCGTTCCATTGCCATTGAAAGAAAGATTGAAGAAAATGCCAGACTCAGAGGCCAGTTCTTTTGTGTAAAATGCCCCGATAAACTGATTCTTTTTAAATGGCTGCACTTCAGTCAATCTGTCTAAGCTTCTGTTTACATGAAAGATGATACACTAAACATATGCTTTAGTAGACGAGGTGGGGTGTCAAAGGAACACATGGTGACACATGATATGTAATGCAGACTCCTTCCTTTCTGCTGAATGTACATGGCATTGGTCATTTAATCAAGAGGAACAATGAAATCAACTTCACAAGATCTTCTTACATCAAATGCTTTAGAGTTTTGCTCGGCAAAGTCTCATGGACATTTGCCGTGATATTAGTATCAAATTATCTTACACGTGAAATTCTTCCCAATACTTCACAGAAGAGAATTGCCGATTTTGTTTTGAATCAGGGAGTTTAATGGCAAAGTATTTATTAAAAAAACATGGCATTAAACTCATCAAGATAACCCTAGATGAAATGGGACTAATTGGCTCTTTGTTATTTGAACGAGTTATTAGCAAGGAAATGGAGCTCTGGATGTATCTGCTCCACACTGGTTTCCTCCCAAGTCTATGGCTCTCTCCAGCTTCCATCAGGGAGACCATGTAATGACTCTCTCGGTGAGTGCTTAGGGTGTCTGCTGGAGTGAGAGGCCCTGCACTGCTTCCTTCTGGGCTCCAGGGAGCAGCGCATCAATTGCTCTCAGCTAAATGCACTTGCCCATGAATATTTCAGTACAATTTAATGTTTCTGTACAAACCCCTCAGGAGCAGAGCATCAATTTGTGAACAGAGCTCTTGCAGAGTTAAAAGCCAGACCATATACTGCAATATCAAAAAGTCCGGAAACCTGCTGGGAATTTATTTTTAGTAAAAGCAGGAGGCAGCGGTGAAGCTAGCCTTTCAGAGTTCCTGTTGCACACAAACATACTCCCAGAAGTTTCTCCTGCGGTCTACCCAACTCCCAGCACAGACAAATAATTTTGCTTTTCCAAGACAAAAAGACAACATGGCAAGCAAAGCAATTTGCAAGCCTCGACCCAAACCACAAAAGGTCCCGGCAGATGCCAGTTGTTCCCTATTTCTCCATTTACAGTAACACATGAACCCACATAATCTGCCGCCAGGTTAAAGGAAGGGACTACAAAACGCATTGCAAAAACTAACACTGCCTCCAGTGAACAAGGGATTGAAACAATTTTCAAGCCACAGCTAGTTACCTCACCCATTATTTCTCTCCAGAGATGCTGTCTGTCCTGCTGAGTTACTCCAGCATTTTGTGTCTATCCTCGGTGTAAACCAGCGTCTGCAGTTCCTTCCTGCACTAGTTATTCCGGCTGGGGAGATGTTAACTCAGTCAGACGTGTTCACACTTTGCGGGTACATGACAATACACAAACATATGCACTCTGCCACACATGGGCTTATACTTACAGCCTGCCGTTTGCCATCTCTAATTCAAACCATCACTCAGTGAACAATAACTTCCCAAACGCGCTTCGAAAAGCAATGAGAGTCCCTCCGTACTGCACAGGAGCGCCAGTGTGGTTTCATGTATTCCAGACTTGTAATGGAAACTAATTCCACAAGCTATGACAATGACGCGAAAGTGCTACAAACTTGGAGTCAGGTAGGTAGCGTTTAATTAAGGATGAACAGTACAAGTCAATTCAACCTAACATTTTGCAGCTGGGAAAATCAGCAATACTTCAAAGTAACTGCCACGGACAGTTAGTACTTAGTAGCTACTGCAAAGGTTAAATATCCCATCAGCTCCTTCATCTGTGTAGTTATTCCAACATCTTAACCTGAACATCACTTATTGGTGTTGCAAAAATACTATTGAGGTCAGAGCTACAAAAACAAAACATTCCAGGATACAATCACAAGGCAAGGGATAGACTTGCCGAATGGGCTTTCATGGGAACATCTTCCAATGTCCGATTTAACTTTCAGCCAAAATTGAAATGGTTAAAAGGACCCAAGAGAGTAATACTGGTTCGATCTATCTACAGGATTCAAGAATTACATGTTTTTTATATTAATGAAAGCCTGGTCAATTTCTATATTCGTGTTATATTTTATACTATTTATTCTAAGTAGTTCTGCATCTTATAAGTAGTGAGGTATAAAAGCACCTGTAGGTATGACATGATGGGACACACCGGCTTTGACATATGCTATAAAAGGAGCTGACAGATTTTAGATGCGAAGCACCGCATCCTGCAACTCTGAATGTCTACTTGTACGTAGCTGCAATTAACAATATACCAAACCTCGCTCCATGAAGGAGAAATTAGCACAGAGCTTCCAATTGTCTTTTAGGTTGACAATTCTGTGAGGATTTCAAATAAAGGCTAAAGAGTTAAGGGCCTGTCCCACTTTCCCGAGTTACTCACGGATTCTCCCGAGTTTTTCCCTTGATTCAAACTCGGAGAATATCCGTAGCGAGTCCGTAGGAGTCCATAATGAGTCCGTAGATATATCGTAGCGGCTCATTATGCCAGCCGTAGGTACTCGGGGCATCAGGTAAGTCGGGACATTTTTTCCAGGATGTCAAAAACGTCCACGAGAAAAAAGATAGTCAGGAGGAGGAGTTCGTAGATCACAAAAATCTTTTTTTTTAAGGCCTTTCAACTCGGCAGAGGACTCGGGAAAGTGGGACAGGCCCTTTCAGGGAGAGAAATCTTTTGCAAATTGGGAGCAAACTAGCTTTGAACAATTTCTCTTTTTCATGCTACCAGAAGGAAAACAATGAGAGTACTCTGATAATGCAAATTATCAAATTTGTGACCAAATAGACCACCTGGGCAGACACACCTTCCACGATTATTGTAATTGCAAATTGCATCATTCATCATTAAGGTTAGCCGGTATATATCCCAACACCATCCCATAGTTTACACACAAAACTAACTGGAAAATTAAATGCGCCATTTCTGACTAGCAAGTAATGAGGAGCAACGGATATCAATATTTACCATTCATTTGATAGACACAAAGTGCAAATTCAAAATTCAGAAGGCTCTCGATCCAAAACGCACCCATTGCTTCTCTCCAAAGATGCTGCCTGTCCCGCTGAGTTACACCAGCATTTTGTGTCTATTTTCGGTTTAAAGCAGCATCTGCAGTTCCTTCCTACACTTTACCATTCATATAAAATACTTAATATACACAATCTACACACCTAGCTGTGTGTTTGTTGGTAATATGCCAGGCTACATCACAAGATTTTTACTTCTTTGGGTACCAAATGGAATATACTTGATAACACAGAAAATATATTCATCTAGAAATCCCTATCTCACTTCCAAGCTTTCATTGTACTGAAATGTGGGGATAAGATAGTCTCTGTATTTCAAGCCAGTACTATGCCTGATGCACCTCCCACATATGTTGAAGGGATAGATAGGAAGTTGAGTGAGAAAGGAACAAAAGGATGCACCAGCAAGGTTAGATGAATTTGACCTTCAAACTCACCAAACTTTGATCAACTTTGAGAAATTGCAGTGAATTGTGGACGCAGCCCAGGCCATCACGCAAACCAACCTGCCTTCCATTGACTCCATCCACACTTCACACAGTCTCACCCTGGAAAGATCCTTCTTCTTCCTTCTCCCACCAAGCAAGGGGTACAGAAGTGTGAAACCGCACACCTCCAGATTCAGGGACAGCTTCTTCCCAGCTTTTATCAGGCAACTGAACCATCCTCTCACCAGTGTTAAAGAAGGAACTGCAGATGCTGGAAAATCGAGGGTACACAAAATGCTGGAGGAACTCAGCGGGTGCAGCAGCATCTATAGAGCGAAGGAGATAGGCAACGTTTCGGGCCGTATGGACTGAATGGACTATGCTAAATATTCTGAAGTTCAGAAGATTTTAAAAGGATTAAATGTTAATGTAGAACTTTCATAGACCCTACTTAAACGGTCTTAGAATGAATAGAAGTCTGCTCAAATCTCTCAATAAGCTACCAGCAGGGAGAGGAGCCCATGTCTAAGCATCCATACACTGCCAACTTGAATCACCAGCATAACATTCACAGCTAGACTGCATACATCAAATGCAGTCAGTTGTAAATATATCAGATTGGAAGCAGCAATATAAAAAATAATGCTTCCATGTTAAAGCACAGCTGGCTCAGTTTCTGTTTAATTTTCAGTAAGAACAGCTTAAAATTAAAATAAATTGCCAAATCCATTCTCAACGTGTGAGCTACAGTCAGGGTGTTTTACCTCTTTGTTGCAGGTTAAACACATGACATGCAGATTGGTGAGGTGAGAAACAGAATCATATTCAATTTACACGCACAAACAAAGTCCATGCAGAGGACAACATTTGCAGCACTTAATGCCTGCTTTGCGGGGCACTTCTGCGTTTAGAGGCTGTGTGTATTCTCAGGACACATTATTTATGTGCACTTATGGGTCTTACTAACCATTGAGAGCTTCGGCTGAGCCACAGAGAACAAATGCAATGTTCCTTAGTGAAACTCTGTAATGTCCAATATCCTTTAATGGAACCTTAAAATGTAAGATTCTAAAAAAAGTTCCATCAGAATGTTAAGCAATTAACCCTCCGAGTACATGTACCGTCTTGCGAGTAAAACCCACATCGAATATTTATTTTAATTTTCACAGTACTCTATGCTTAAAGATTACAAATTCCAATTCAAGTCTGTCCATTAATGTGAATGTCACAGAACCTTATACAATACAAAACTGCTGAAATCTACCTGCACAATTTCCAACATAAAATTCACTTTCACTATAGTTTAACAATTATTTATCTTTCACCATTTTAGGAAGTGCATTTAGAGCTCGATTGCAAAAATAAATTCCTCCATACTTCTTGTTTTATCGATCACAGTACACTAAGCTGCTTTGATTTTTTGAAACATTATTTTGAGCAGAATACTCAAATTTAATTTTATAAATATGGCTAATAGGTCAGACTCAGATTAACCATCTACCCCTCAACCGCACGCGCTCTCTCATCGTTCAAGTTCTCTTCTTTTGTTATAATTACAATTTTAACCACATGTTATATGTTATAGAAGGATCTGCAGATGCTGGAAAATCGAAGGTAGACAAAAGTGCTGGAGAAACTCAGCGGGTGCGGCAGCATCAATGGAGCGAAGGAAATAGGCAACGTTTCGGGCCGAGTCGGCCCGAAACGTTGCCTATTTCCTTCGCTCCATAGATGCTGCTGCACCCGCTGAGTTTCTCCAGCATTATTGTCTACCTGTTATATGTTATAACCACACGAAAATACCCAAGTGCATAAAGGCACAATTAACGTGTCTCAAACAAGGCAAAGGGGAGGTGTGGCAGAAAGTAACATAATGTGACAAGATTATGAAATTAGGAGACAGTTTTGACTTGGGAAAATAAGAAAAATACACAAGTTCATGCACAGTGCTTTGTGGAATTAAAATTAAGGGGACACTACAGGTGCTGGAAACTGCAGCAAAAAAATAAACTGCTGGAGGAACTCAGTGGATCGAGCAGCATTTTTGGAAGGGGAGAGAATTGCCGTTTTTTGGATTCAGTTCCTGAATTATTCTCGATGTTGTGTCTCTGCTCGACACACACTGGTAATTCCTTCCCCACACAGATGCTGCATGACACGCTGAGCACCTCCAGCTATTTGTTCTTTTGCTCCAAATTAAAGTAATGCCCTTGTCCCAGGGGCATGGGACAGGGACATGAACGGAAACCTCTGGAGGTTTTTGTCCTCCGGCAGCCACCTTCAACTAGCGTCGCAGCCGGCTTCAACTAAAAAAATGACCGATTTTAAAAACGGAAACCACTTTCGACCATTAGGGAGACTGACAAAAACCTCCGGGAACCGCACGGAAACCTTGGGTGGGGCGCAAAGTCTCCAGAGGTTTCCGTTCAGGTTTCCTAAATGGGACGGGGGCATAACAGTTTGACAAGATTTGCATCTCGCCAAACACAAGAAAGCGAAGAGAATTTTAAAGCAAGCACCTGACCTTGTTGGTATTCTTTGATGCACACTGATAAGATTGTGCATAATTTCGGAATTAATGAAACTACTGCACTCTTCTTGGAGTAAGACATGTTATCTTTGGGGATTTTAATTCCCAAATCAAAATACCCAGGTGCATAAAGGCACAATTTGCTCGTGCATTAAATGCTTTCTAACATGCACATTCATCATTAAATTAGCAAATTATGGCAGAATCCACACAACTAATTAACTTTATGCCCCCAATACATATCCCTGTATTTGAATACAAAGGTGTAGGAAGGAACCGCAGATGCTGATTTATACTGAAGATAGACAGCAAATGCTGGAGTAGGTCAGCAGCCTTTTCACACCTCCAGTTTATTTCCCCACACACCCCCCCCTCAACCTCCTCTACTTTCAGTCTGAAGAAGAGTTCTGATTCGAAACATCACCTGTTCTTTTTCTCCAGAGATGCTGCCTGGTGGTAACCCGGTGAGTTATGCCAGCGTTTTCTGCCTATCTTTTGACTACAAAGGAATCCGTTTAGTTTATTCCCTTAAACATTATTGTTTTAGCTGCACTACTCACAAATAAATTGACTGAATGCGTAATGGCCTGGTTCGGAAAAGACTGGAGGAGGGTGCAGAAAGTGACGTACATTGCCCAGTCCATCGCAGTTACTGACCTCGCTGCTGTCAAAGGAATCTACAAGCACACCTCAAGAAGGCAGCTGATAGCAATAAGTGTGGCTAGGGTCTCTGCTATCTGGAAGATGGTATGGGCGCCTGAGAGCTGGTTCAAGAACAGCTTCTTCCTATCAACCATCATGTTTTTGGAGCAAGCTGCACAACTCTAACCACTATCTTACCTCAATTTTCAGAACCACTTAGTACTGTTTTGCTCCATTCACTTTGTTCTATGCACTATGATCTAATTTACTTTGAATAATTGACAATGTATTGTATATTTTCTGTAGGTCAAATTGCAGTAAGAAAGAATATCACTGTTCCTGTTCATATCCAGTGCACGACACAAATAAATGCTATAACTATTTTTTTTTAATGCAACTTTAACGTGAAGTTGAAATACAAGTTTAAAAAATCCACAATTTAAAATCCATGATTTCTATAGAGCTAATGTTAGGAAATAAAATGTAAATCAGATGCTGGAAAAACCAGAGAGATGGTATTAACAAACAATAACAGAGAACTGAAGCAAATAACCCTATCTAAGAAATGTACTACCTAGATCCTGAGTGGAAAATGCCTAAACTGAAACCAAGGATCTCCTGTCTCTGGTTAAGATTATTATTTTATTCCACCTTGTCTCTTTTCAAGTTGTGCCACAATTTCCATCGAGAAAATTGAACTAATTCACAACTATTAACATAGTCAAGTAGGAACTTGGGTCACAATCCACAAAACTATCCGTTCCTACCAAGAGTTTCCAGCACTCTTTGCATCAGAGTGTCAACAGATAGCACAGTGGCGCTGCGGTAGAGTTGCTGCCTTACAACACCAGAGACCCTGGTTCAATCCTAACTGTGGGTGCTGCCTGTATCTAGTTTGTACGATAGCCCTGTGACTGCGTGGGATTTCTCCGGGTGCATCGGTTTCCTCCCACATTCCAAAGGACGCGCAGGTTTGTAGGTTAATTGGCTACTGTAAATTGTCCCTAGTGTGTAGGATGCAAAACTGGAATAACCTAGAACTAATCGTTTGTTGGCATGGACTTAGTGGGCGGAAGGGTCCGTTGCACACTGTATCGCTAAACTAAACTACCAGAATGCCAGATGTGTCTGCCAATGTAAATGTGCTTTGGAAGCAACAAAGCCACTGTACATATTCAAAAACTTTAACTTAATCAGCTGTCATTCAACAAAAGGAACTCCTGGTGTTTGTTAATGCAGCTGAGATCTCTGAATCTGATTTATATACATACTGAGAAGTAAACACACTCATTTTGGCTTTCCAGCACACCATTTGCCTCAGCAATACAATCTAGCAGCTAAAACTGTCAACAGTGTACTGAGCAACTTCACGTCAAGTATTATACTTACAGGTGCCACAATCTTTCCAGTCTGTCCAACTTGTAAATCATTTGGCACGAATCCTGCATCTACCGCAGCTCGAGAAGCACCCACTACAATATGAAGGTAAAAGGTGTCAATAGTTGTCTCGTTACAGACATTACTGGTATATTTTAAAACTTGATTTTTTTCTATTTTTAAATGTAAAATTCAGAATGGTCTCAAAGATCTTATTTATATTTAATGCATTTAACTGATAATTATAAAACATATTCCTAAAGACCTTTCAAAAATTCAAGATTTTAATCTTATCTAGATTTATTCATGTTGGTGATATATAGATATGTCTACTATAAATTTTGCTTTAAAATATGTTGCTCTGAAACAAGCATGAACGACTAACTAATCACGTTTGTTCATATGCATACGCTAGTCAGTGATGAAGCAGAAGCACCTTAAGAAATCAAAAAGTTCAGATTACAAAAAAATGCTTTGGCAATGTATAATGCATAAAAAATGCATTGGCAATGTAATTTGTGAATATTATTGTCATTACCAATTTAATTGCAATTTATATTACAAACTATAAGTATGTGCATTTTCCTTTATAAAATTTTATTACGAGTATAAAGTGGCACAAAACCCAAACAAAAATAAAACTGAATAACTTAAACCCTAACTTCCTGGTGCAAGTTTCAAATCCAGACTTAAAATTGTAACAGACATCATGACAAGTTCATTCAATAACTTGGAATTAATTCATAGAACTCCAACATTCAAAATTAAATTATGACATGCGATGGAGGGATATTCCTCACCCAAACTTTTGAGTCTGTTGTGTTACCAAGCACTGAGCTCAAAGCAGAAGACCTGATGCAGAACTCTGCTAGCTTATTGCAGCAGGGAATGCCAGCAGCACTTTTTTAAACAGAAGATAAATGCTAAATGCTGGAGTAACTCAGCAGGATAGGCAACATCTCTGGAGAGCAGGAATGGGTGATGCTTCGGGTCGAGACCCTTCTTCAGAGGGATCCGAAATGTTATCCATTCCTTGTCTCCAGAGATGCTGCCTGCCCCGCTGAGTTACTCCAGCATCTTGTGTCTATCTTCGGTATAAACCAGCATCTGCAGTTCCTTCCTAACAGATGTGCTGAAATCAAAAGTTCAACCATTATTTTCCAATGGAAAATAGGGAGATAAATACAGCACGATGTGCAGACAAAATCTAATCCTAAAGCCAAGTTGTAGCTTTAATCGTCACGTGTTTGTTACAAATTCCCACGTGTACATTTACAATTGAAATTTGACACTCCAAATAGGCTCCCTCACCGGAGATGAGACTGCAAAAACATCTGCTAATTTTGGTTACATAAATACACTCTGAAAAATTAAAATGGTAACCCACACTGTAAACAGCCTTTGTTGATAAGTGAAAATGTTGGCAAGAAATAAGCGCAGAGAGAAGCCACACCATTTTCATGTCTGATGATTAAAAGTGGTGTACCTCACGGTACACGAGTTGACACGGCAATGTCACAAAGGCTCAGGCTGTGCTTACTATCAGAGAGTGTCGCTGCAGTTCCCTTTTGCAGACCATGTCAGTACAGAAGCAGCAGCCCAAGTTTCACCACGAGCTGGGAAATTATGCAACACACTTTTAGAAGATCTGCAAAATTACCTAATGTAGTTTTCATCGGAATAACTGAGATCATGAGGACATCACGCGTGGGATTTTTGCCCCAATAAATGTCACAACGAAGCGATCCCCAATAATTTCAGAACAATATACTGGAGGAACACTGAAATAAGGAGACAAATGACACTCATCTACAAGAAAGAATGGCCTATTAAAGAAAGCACCTACCAGCAGCATGTAATTTGTCAGCCAAATCGTACAATAACTTGAAGTTGTCTCCACTCTTTAAACCACGGCCTAAAAAGTATTAAAACAAAATAAAAGATTTAAAGTGAATTTACAGTGCATATAACCAATATAAACATACAGAGAAGATTCATTGTAAATGCAATGTGCTAGATGTACAAAAAGTCCACAAAGTATGTCTGATTCTATTATTTTCCTCGAGAAAAAAGGTTTTGTCTAATATATTTCATCAAATCATCACTGGTTAGTTGTGGGAACAAAAGAACTGCAAATACTGGTTAAAACACAAAAGAACAAAGTGCTGGAGTAACTCAGCATGTCAGGCAGCATCTCTGGAGAACATGGATAGGTGATGTTTCAGGTTGAGACCCTACTTCAGACTGGAAGCACAAGTCTGAAGAAGGGTCTTATTCCGAAATGTCACCCATCCATGTTCTCCAGAGATGCTGCCTGTCCAGCTGAGTTACTTTTTTGTGGCTATCTACATAATTATAAGGACTGCCATTCCTTCATCATTACATATTGAATTCAAATAATCTGAAACCGAGTGGCCAGGACCACAAAACTAGACAGAATAGAACAATGATTCACTCAGACGATTCAGGGAAAGGAAGCTGCTCCTTGCCTGGTTCAGCCTTTACAGCCTTTAGTAGCACAGCTGGTAGAGCTGCTGCCTCATAGAGCAAGACCCAGCTTTGATCCTGACCTCTGTCTGTATGAACTTTGCATGTTCTCCCTGTGTCAGCATGAGTTTCCTCCGGGTGCTCTGGTTTTCTCCAACAAGCCAAAGATGTGTGGGTTTGTAGGTTAATTGGCCTCTGTAAGTGCCTCCTAGTCGGTATAGACTGGTTGCGAAAATGGGACAACATAGTACTCGTGTAAATGGGTGATCGATGGTAGGTGTGGAATTCAATGGGCCGAAGGGCCTGTTTCCATGCGGTATCTCCAAACTAAATTAAACACCAATCCATGTGGCACAACAGAACTCAGAAGCACTGGTTTTACTGGTGACATAATACGTCGGATTACAGGCTTACACGAACAAAAACATTGACATTTTTTAAAGCCATTAATTCCAACCTGTGTAATAATTTAACATTAAAAAATATACAAAATGCCAAGGATACTCAAAAATCAGCCAGCAGGAAAGGGAAAGGTTAAGATGCTGGGACTTTCCCTTTGTGTTTCTCGCTCCAAAGCTATACAAGATGTTGACAACATTCCCAATTTTATTACAAATGACCAATACCATGGGATATGTTTCATTGCTCAATTATCCATATATTTAACAGGAATAAATGAATGAAGGGAACCTGGGTTCATTCATGGAAAATGGGTTACATTTAAATGCATATTTTATTCAAATTCATATTCTATTTGCAGAACAAATTTACTTTCCCAATAACTGTATCCAAAAGTATTGTCAAACCCAAAGCTATCCAACCGTAGGATTTGGAATACAAAGTGTCAGGCAAAAGAGGAGCAGGGAATTCGAAAAATGTACCAAAGACCAGCACCTGAGACAATATTTTTATAAAAATCATATTTTAAGCATATATGTGATGCAGATTTATTCATTACTCTTGTAACTGATGCAACCCTGGATTGCATTAAACGGCTAAAAGTTCCATTTGAGCTAATTCCCACCTCTAGTTGTGCATCTAATTACTAAAATATTAGACACTGCATCAACTACTCACCCCCAGATATCACAATTTTGGCACTGGTTAGTTCTGGGCGGTCACTTTTAGACAGATTTTGCTCCAACCATTCGGACAAACCAGCTGCAGATGGAACCGATACTGAAAACAAAAAAAAAACAGGAGACCAAAGATTACTTTTTGTAAAGAAAACCAAAAATAAAACTGCAGATGTTGAAAATCTGAGATAAAAACAGCAAATGCAGGGATCACTCAGCCGTCTGGCAGCATCTGTGGGAAAGGAAACAGAGCTACCTGATAACCGGTCTGGAGTAGTTGTTTAGGACATTCTTTAAAAAAAAATCAAATGTGGTGACATTAGTTAAATTGGTAAAGACATTATCAATGGTGCACACAGCATGATTCTAAAAACAAAGTAAGTAGCAGGGTAATATACTTTGATGATGTTTGTTTGGGAGTGGAGGATGGCCAAAGGAAAATACAACTCCTCTTTGGCCATGTGCAGGCACAGTCTAATGTCTTCCCCTAATGTCGAATGTTTTATTTTTTAAACAGGGACAGTGCATATTAATAAACATTTACATGTGAATATGCAAGATTATAGCCAATAGCTAATCTCCATCTTTAGTCCCTTTGGCAGCAAAAATAAACAATTATACAAGACACACAACCAACTCAACTCACACAGACATCCATCACAGTGAATCTCCTCCTCACTGTAATGGAAGGCAAAGTCTTGTCGCTCACCTGTTCTCCATCCTCTCCCGATGTTAAAGCCCCCGGTGGGCGATGGTAAGTTCCGCGGCAGCTAAGCCTACTCCGGGTCTTGATGTTGGAGCCACCGGCTGGGCGATGTCAGGCCCCGCTCCGGGTCCTTTTCAACCCTGCAACTCGGGCGGGAGAAACTGCCGCCGCAGGAGCTCTGAATAGCGGTCTCCCACCAGGGACCCCCGAGCTCCCGATGTCACCGTCCACAGGCCTGCAGCTGGAGCCTCCGAAGTCGGGTCGCAGCCGCGCGCCACCACAGCTCCCCACGCTCCAAAGCCGGCCAGCCCCACGACGGTAAGTTCGCAGGCTTCACGGCTGGAGCCCCCAGATCGTTCCGGCTGGAGGCCGCTCCACGGTGCTAGGCCCCAACGACAACAGAGACCCGACAGGGAAAAGGTCGGGTCTCCCGTGCAGGGAAGAGATTTAGAAGTTTCCCCCCCCCCCCCCCCCCCCCTTCCCCCCCTCCACACATACACAGTTAAAAACAATATAAAAACCACAGCAAACGGGACAAAAATAAAAAAGACAGACGAACTGCAGGGGCCGCACCATTACAGCGCAATGACGTAACTATACAATAATGTGGTACACTGTTAGCAGCACCCCCAGGTTGGGGTTCAGACGTATCGGTTTTGTATTTAGAATTGAGCTTTTGCCAATAAATTGAGCTTTTGCTAATAAATACCCCCAAGTTTTTCTCCGAATTTCCCCACATATAAAGTATCTAAGAGATATGCAACTCAGAGTCCTCCGTGCTGCACTGACCACAGACTGCTAACTGTGCAGATTCTTAGAAAACACCAGCTGAGCTTGCTGCTAAACTGCGTGTCCGTTAAAGCGCCATGAGACTGAAGTCATTCTTTAAAATAACTCGGTATGGAATCTCCTACGTATAAAAATTAATTGTTATTCTCTACAAGTCACCAAGGCTATGTAAGCTTTACTTTCGTTATTGTTACCATTAAGCACAGTCTGGTCAGAATGGCTGTTGCTTTCGCTATTTAGAACACAGCAAACGGAACAGTACAGGAACACAAGTGACTGGCTCGGACACAATGGGCCCAATGGTCTGTTTAGTTCAATAGCCTTTTATGACCATGTTAGAGTAATACGCTTCAGGAAACCGACTTAGTCAAACCTAAACACAGGTTTGCGGCCAGATGTCTTACGCCAACACTTATTAGTCTTAAGGCTGTTTACCTTCTTCAGAACTTGCATCTCCTCCATCCGTAGCAGCAGCTTCAAAAGCTGTACCTCGCACAGAGAAAACTTTTACTTCATCGCTCGATTTCACCGTGCACAGAGCATTTCCTATAAACAGCCAAGAATCAAGAGGAGAAAAAAAAAATCTTACTTCAAGGTGAACATTGGAGGTCTGGATCTTCTAAAACACATTTGGCTAATTCTTTAGTTACGTTAGTCTCAAACACATGTTTTGGATTACATTGGAATATATAGTTTCCTAATCAAAAGGAGCAAGCCCACATCCTAAATCCCAACCAATGCACAAATTTAAAGCAGACCAATTTAAGCCACGAGGTATGCCACAGAGAGCAAGGCAATACTACCGTACATGGTTTCCGCTGGGCTCAAAGAGCTTTTGACATTACTTCAACTTGCCAGCAATAGTTTTAGATTTACTAACGTGCAACAAATTTGACTATGGCTCCAGGAGTGTGGCAATCTGCACAAGCACACACCTTCTCCCTCTCTCTTATAAAGGACATATTCTTTTGATCCCTCCCACTCCAGCCCACCCGTTCGTAGCCGGGCCACTAATCAATAAAAACACAACCTCTTCACCCAATGAAAAAAAGGATGACTATCAAAGACCACTAGCTGGAGGAACTCAGTGAATCAGGCAGCATCTGTGGAGGGACATGCATGGACAATGTTTTGGGTCAGGAGCTTTCTTCCTTTACCATAAGCTTGACCTGCTGAGTTCCTCCAGCACTTTCAAAATTCCAGCATCTGCAGTTTCTTGCATCTCCTTCAAAAAACCCTTCATTTCACGAGTCTTCATTATTATGTACCTCTCCATCGCTCACAATTTATTGCCTTCTGGTGGTATTCCAGTTGCACATACATTCATTTTACAACAATTACAGTGCCTCAATCCAAAAACGATTATTGCAAACCAGATTTATAGATATGAATCGAGGTGGCACGTTGCCTCCTCACAGGGTTAGAGTCCAAAGGTTTCCAAAGGAGAGTACGTTACAAAACTATTATAAAAAGCATCTGGGCTGATGACCTAACGAAAAGCCATTAACACCTATGCCAAAAGCTCTATCACGCCCAGACACCCATCCTTCTCAATCTGAAGAAAGATCCCGACCCAAAACATCACCTGTCCATGTTCTCCAGGGATGCTGCCCAACCCGCTCAGTTACTCCAGCATTTTGTGTCCACCCTTCTCAATTGTCCTCACTTGTGTTGCTCTCGCTGGCTATGTCCAACTATGCAGAAACTCCATTCTTATCTCAACCTTCAAGCATCTGATGGGGCTGTTCACAGAATCCACGACATCATCACCAAGGTTCAGTTCTTCGTTGCTCAAGGTCCAGTTTTTCCACCATTTATGTCACTAAACATGAAGCTCCATTAAAATGAGATTCTTTCACCCATACCCTAAGGTACAACAAATCTGCCTAACCTGACTCTCTCAACTACATCCCATGTTGTCCCCCAACTTAATCAACTTCAAATCCACGTTCGCTAATCCATTCATCTTTGAATGTCCGCATGTTACATTCTTACTCCACTCACCCCAGCAATTTCCTTTAAGATTGCATCCTAACTATAATTTGTAGCGGGATCTTGATCGGTTGGGCAGGTGGGCTGAGGAATGGTTGATGGAATTTAATACAGTGAAGTGCAAGGTGTTGCACTTTAGGAAGTCTAACATGGGCAGGACCTACCCAGTGAATGGAAGGGGTCTGGCGAGTGTTTTAGAGCAGAGGCATCTAAGAGTGCAGGTATATTGTTTCTTGAATGTGGCATCGCGGGCAGATAAGGTGGTCAAGAAGGCTTTTGGCACATTGGCTTTCATCAGTCAAAGAATATTGGGTACAAATGTTGGGGGGTCATGTTGTATTTAATTTTGGCCATCCTGTTATAGCAAAAATGTCGTTAAGCTGGAAACGGTGCAGGGAAGATTTACGAGGATGTTGCCAGGACTCGAGGGCCTGAGCTATAGGGAGAGGTTGAGCAGGCTAGGACTTTATTTCTTGGAGCGCAGGGAGAAGGGGTGATCTTATAGAGATCATGAGAGGAACAGATGGAGCAAATGCACAGTCTTTTACCCAGAGTAGGGGAATCAAGAACCAGAGGACATAGGTTTAAGGTGAGAGGGGAAGATTTAATAGGAAACTGAGGAGCAACTTTTTTTTTTTACACAAAGGGTGGTAGGTATATGCAATGAGCTGCCGGAAGAGGTAGTTGAGCCAGGTACTATCACAACGTTTAAAAAACATTTGGACAAGTGGCTCGTGGGCAGATTTTACAAAAAAAAGACAGTGACAGAGAGTTATGGGCCTGTTCCACAGGTGATTTTTTTAGGCGACTACATGCGACTAGGCTGTCGCTAGATGGATAGGATTGGTTTAGAGGGCTATGTGCCAAACGCAGGCAGGTGGGACAAGTGCAGATGGGGCTTGTTGATTGGTGTGGGCAAGTTGGGCTGAAGGAATGATTTCCAGTCTGTATGACTCTATGACTAATGGGCCTGTCCCACTTAGGTGAATTTTTTAGCGATTGTCAGTCGTAGCAGGTCGCCGAAAAACTGGCGACTGAACCCCCCTACGACAATGTCTACAACAATGTCTGCAACAACCTACCACCTATTCGACATCAAGCTATGGCAAGCTACTGCAACCGGCGACCCATTAGGACGCCCACCTACGACCACACCTACGACAACCTACGTCCACCCGTGACAAGCTACGACAAGGTACGACCCTGTCGGCGACAACTGAAGACAACTTTAGGCAATTCAGTCGCCAGTACCGTCGCCGGTTGACTTAGGTTGACGTAGGTAGTCGCCAATGGAATTCACCAAAGTCAGCATCGGCGACAACCTACGCCAGGCTACAATCGTTGGCCTCAAGCCCACGGGCGCCGACTGTCGCCGAAAGGTTTTGAACATTTCAAAATCCAGCTGCGACCAGAAAAAAGGTACAACTCTTTGGGCGACTGAGGAGACCATACAGGCGACACCCCTGCGACGATAGCCTAGTCGCCTGTAATCACCTAAAAAATCGCCTAAGTGGGACAGGCCCATAACTCTGTCTCCTAAAATCACCTACGTCAACCTAAGTCAACCGGCGACGGTACTGGCATTCCCAAATACATCCAGCAATAGAATACCTTTGATTAGTCACTGCATTCGGGTGCAAGTTGTTGCGTGAATGAGATATGTAACACATCTGCCTGCTTTGAACAATGGAAATAACCAGTGACAACAGCTTGCATGTTCTATATAAGGCATCAGAAGGGAAATAAAAGATTCAGTGCAGCAGATGGAAGGAATGTAACAATAAAACCTTAAGTGGATTCTTCTTTCGTTCCGAGCCAGACTCTGGTGAATTATAGAAAAGAATACAAATGGCTCAAAGAGTACTTTAAGAAACAAGTTAGGCTGTACATTCAACGAAATGGCAAATTAAGTCATGCCACTAATTTTCTTATACCATCAATCTAGCGTCAGGCTCCATCTTATTCCTACCTGCATAGATGGTTCTGACAAATGTGTCTGGAGCTTTAATTTCAATGATATCGGAGATGGCAGCAACATCAAGCTTTGCAGCTATTCTCGGCACAAGATTCTGCAAACAAATGGAAAGCCACAAATAAACTATTTTCTACAAAGTTTGAATGTTTACATATTTTTTTAAAAGCAGTAACACCAATTCTTATTTTCACGTGCTTTATATTCAGCTACTTTGATTGGATTATAATTTCCCAGGAATCTAGGCGATGAAAGAACCAGATACTAATGCAAGTCTCGAACAATCTGAGGATAATAATGAGGATCTGATTCAAGGAAAGGACGACAGCTGGAGGAACTTTGCGGTTCAGGCAGCCTGCGTGGAGGAAAATGGACAGTCAAATATTTCAGGTCGAGACCCTTCATCTAGACCGGTGGAGGAAGCCCATACAGTATAAAGAGGTGAGGGGAAGGATGGGGCAAGAGCTAGCGAGTGAGAGGTGGATACAGGTGAGGAGGGATTGATTGGCAGATAATGTTTGAGGAAACAAGAGGAACACTTCACTTGGGTATACTATCATCCAACGATATTAGTTTAGGTTACTTTAGTTTAGAGATACAGCGCGGAAACAGGCCCGTCAGCCCACTGGGTCCGCACCGACCAATGATCCCCGCACATTAACACATTAACCCTAGAGACAATTTTACAATTACCAAGCCAATTTACCTACAAACCTGTACATCTTTGGAGTGCGAGAGGAAACCGAAGATCTCGAGAGAACTCACACAGGTTACAGGAAGAATGTACAAACTCCATACAGACAGCAGCCATAGTCAGGATCGAATCTGGGTCTCCGGCGCTGTAAGGCAGCAACTCTACCGCTGCACCACCTTACCGCTGCTCTCCCTTCATTCTGCAATCTCTTGTGCCTCCACCATCAGATTTAGTTTTATATCCCACCACTCTGTCCCGGAAGTACCCTTAATGATAATACATTAGCTGGGAATACATTGTATGCTTTAAATGGACCTTGCAGCACTCAAACATAGCTCAGCATTTTTTCGTCTCTATAAATGTTCGGTTGCTTCTCGATACTAAAACACTTCTGGTAATAGACATCAAATTCTGGAGTAACTCAGCGGGACAGGCAGCATCAGGGGAGAGAAGGAATGGGTGACGTTTCGGGTCGAGACCTTTCTTCAGACTAAGAATCAGGGGAGAGGGAGGCACAAAGATAAGGAAGTGCAAGGTGTGAAAAACAAGACATCAAAAGGGATGCAGCTCAATGAAAATGTCGAATACATCAGTGTTAGATAGGAGAAGGTTACAACAAAGCAAACAGAAGTAAAAATGTAATCAGCGGGACAGTTAGACTGGTCGGAGAATTGGCAAGGGAGAGGGATGGAGAGAGAGGGAAAGCAAGGGTTACTTAAAGTTAGAGGTCAATATTCATACCGCTGGGGTGTAACCTGCCCAAGCAAAATACCAACTGCTAGTAAGCTGTTTTAAATTATCCCTTTCACTTTCCATAGCTGCTTTTTGAAACTCTAAAGAAGGGTTGGTGTATGAACATCCAAAATGATACCACAAACATTTGATATTTTTATTTACATTAAATATATCCACAAAAGATGGCACTTCTTTTTTCTCCCTGATTTGCCCTGATTTGTTTTTTTTTAATAATCCTCAGAAAAAGTATGTGCTGTTTCCTTTCACTTCTACACGTTAAAGTTGAAATGTCAGTCAAAACGCAACAAATTGTTGGTAAAGTCAGGTGATTACAATCTTGCTGGGAAACACAGAAAATAGTAGAATTCAGCCCAGAGAAAAGAGCAGAACTAATTAAATAAAACAGAACTTGAGATATAAAATGTACTGTGTGATGCACAGTAATTCAATTGAGATGCCATTAAGCCATTGACCTGACAGCTCCAAAAACAATATGAAGGATTGCAAGGGAAGCTGCAGGAAGTGTTATTGCAATTTGGGTCTCTGTTGAAGGACTAGAGAGCATTATCAACCACTTACAACATTAAACTTCTCGTCAAAGCGCAAGTGGACACTTTCCAGCAGATTCTGTTTCAAATATTTTCAGAATTACAATGAAACTCCAGCAAGGTTGTTATTTGGACTATCTCCCCTGTTCAATAGAGCTCCATAAATAATCCTATTCCTCTGCTCTTTACCTTTTGTCCTTTTTATTCCACCCTTCCAGGCATTACATAAACGGCTCTCTTGAAAGTCACTATTGAATCCACTTCGATCACCCTCTCAAGCTGTGCATTCCGAATCACTTACAAATCGTGTTAATCAAATTCAAACCTGGTGTTCTATCTAACACTGTAATGGGCACATGGCACTGGGTAAAACTTACCTTTCCAAAGGCAGAGGCCCCAGCACATATGTGTGTGAATTTAAATTGTTTGTGTGAAGCCAGGACCAGTGGCGTCAGTTCCTCTGTCAACGATAGAGAAAAGGAAACATTAACGATAGAAATGAAGTGTCTGAAAACATCTATATTAGTCCAAAGAATAATATTGAATTAATTTGTTTAATTCCTATCCCTTTACCAATTGCTGTTATAAGGGTATCCCTATATACCTACTTGGGACTTAGAGGAGAGATTAATACTTACATCATGGCATGTGTTATCACTAGTTTGTTTTTAATTATGTCACTTAACATCACATAATAAATGTTAAGGACAGTGCTTGAAGCTATAAAAACACATGTAAGTCATAGAGTTAGAGTAAAAATAGTTAAGAGCACAAGAAAGCAGTAGAATGACAAATGCCCTCTCAGAGCAACAATAGTTACTCGCTTACTCGCTAGAATTTAGAAGATTGAGGGGGGATCTTATAGAAACTCACAAAATTCATAAGGGGTTGGACAGGCTAGATGCAGGAAGATTGTTCCCGATGTTGGGGAAGTCCAGAACAAGGGGTCACAGTTTAAGGATAAGGGGGAAATCTTTTAGGACCGAGATGAGAAAAACATTTTTCACACAGAGAGTGGTGAATCACTGGAATTCTCTGCCACAGAAGGTAGTTGAGGCCACTTCATTGGCTATATTTAAGAGGGAGTTAGATGTGGCCCTTGTGGCTAAAGGGATCAGGGGGTATGGAGAGAAGGCAGGTACAGGATACTGAGTTGGATGATCAGCCATGATTGAATATTGAATGGTGGTGCAGGCTCGAAGGGCCGAATGACCTACTCCTGCACCTATTGTCTATGTTTCTATAGCGAAAGGCCAATTATAATAAACTGCAAAAATAAAACTCTTGCCTCGGGCTCGTCAAGAATAACTCGTTTAAAATCTACTAGCATTATTTTTGTACTTAAACACCATAACGTACAACTTCACCAATACCTTAGCGCAGAGAACATCATGCTAGTCAGATAAAAATGTGAACAAAAACAGGAGGCGAGGGAAGAGATCACTAGAACTACAGTGCCCTTCATAATGTTTGGGACTAAGACCCGTTATTTATTCATTTGCCTCTGTACTCCACAATTTGAGATTTGTAATAGAAAAAAAAAATCACATGTGGTTTAAGTGCACATTGGCAGATTTTAATAAAGGCCATTTTTATACATTTCGGTTTCATCATGTAGAAATTACAGGGCAACGTTTATACGTAGTCCCTCATTTCAGGGCACCATAATGTTTGGGACACAGCAATGTCGTGTAAATGAAAATAGTCATGTTTTGTTGCATATCCTTTGCATGCAATGACTGCTTGAAGTCTGTGATTCATGGACATCACCAATTGCTGGGTGTCTTTTCTGGTGATGCTCTGCCAGGCCTGAACAACAGCCATCTTTAGCTTATGCTTGTTTTGGGGGCTAGTCCACTTCTGTTTTCTCTTCAGAATATAAATGGCATGCTCAGTTGGGTTCAGATCGGGTGATTGACTTGGCCACAAGAATTGACATTTTTTTAGCTTTGAAAAACTCCTTTGGTGCTTTAGCAGAATGTTTGGGATCATTGTCTTGCTATAGAATGAACCGCCGGCCAATTGAGTTTTGAGGCATTTGCTTGAACTTGAGCAGATAGGATGTGTCTATACCTTTCAGAATTCATTATGCTACTACCATCAGCAGTTGTATCATCAATGAAGACCAGTCTTTGTCCCAAACATTATGGAGGACACTGTGGTTGTGATTTCTACATCTTTGTTGGCCATAAGCAAGCTACCAAATGTCGGAGGAAGGCAAATGCTGCCCCCCATCCTGCACCACCCCTTTTCAAGAAACGTAGCGGGGGAAGACTGGTAATGACGGACCTGTGTGCCGATTGTCAGCAGTGGGGAAGTTATTGGAAAAAAATCTGAGGGACAGAATTAATGATAACGTGGAGAGACTAACCAGGATTAGCTTTGCCAAGACCAGATTAAAAATCTGGTCAGTCTAATTGAATGTTTTGAGTACATTGATGAGGGCAATTCTGTGGAATTCTCTGCCTCAGAGGGCTGTGGAGGCCGGTTCTCTGGATACTTTCAGGAGAGAGCCAGATAGGCCTCTTAAAGATAGCGGAGTCAGGGGATCTAGGGAGAAGGCAGGAACGGGGTACTGATTGGGGATGATTAGCCATGATCACATTGAATGGCGGTGCTGGCTCGAAGGGCCGAATGGCCTACTCCTGCACCTGTTGTCTATTGGCAGTGCAGTACATGTGTTTTACACTGGACTTCGCTGAGGCCTTCAACAAAATACAAAAGGGAGACTAGTCCTAAAGATTAAAGCCCGTGGGATCCAGGGCAAGTTGACAAACTGGATCTAAAAATGGCTGAGCAAGAGGAGACACGAGGGTTATGGTAGAAGAGTATTTTGGGGATTGGATGCCAGTGTCTAGTGGTTTTCCACCTGGATCAGTGCTGTTAGCAACATACATAAACGAATTGTATGTGGATTGAGGTGACATGATCAGCAAATTCCAAGTTGATACAAAGATTGGTGGAGTTGTTGACAGTGTGGATGGTGGTCTTAGACAACAGGGTGATATCGGTGTGATAGTGAAATGGGCTGAAACATGGCAATTGGAGTTTACTCCAAATAAATATGAGGTGATGCACTCTGCAATTCATTGTGTCCACACCGATCCATACTATCCCTAATTTACGTACTTGCCCGCTAGCCTTGTATGACATTTCTTGTACTCATTTCAATACTTATTAAAATGTCAATTAAACCTACACTAAGTGACAAAAGGAGGACCTGGTGCAGAGGTACAGGAAAATATGGAGATGAGGGATGAGATTGCTCTTCTGAGAAATAGCATGGACCTAATTAACAAAATGACCTCCCTCTTGTATCCCAGTGAGTAAGTAAATCAAACATGCCCACCTGGTAGCAAACCTTTGAAGATGTCATTCTGTGCCACTAAAATCTTCTTCACTTCTTGCACTTTACTGACTTCTTTCACCACCTGCAAGAATTAAGTCATCAATAGCTTTGAACAAGTCTCAGAGAAATAACGATCACACGAGAGGCAGCCAAGAAAAATCTCTGCGTTA
This sequence comes from Okamejei kenojei, assembly GCA_035221665.1. Taxonomy (NCBI): domain Eukaryota; kingdom Metazoa; phylum Chordata; class Chondrichthyes; order Rajiformes; family Rajidae; genus Okamejei; species Okamejei kenojei. The sequence goes on along the minus strand of CM069169.1, from coordinate 12,438,175 downwards.
TATCAACTGCATCACTAAGATGCAGAAATACATTCCATTTTTCCACCTAGCCTTTTTTTTTAAATATAGTCAAATACTTTTGGTTCAGTGCCAGTTTTCATTGAGGCACCATGAAATGTTTTATTAAACATGCAATATAAAATGCATTTTGCAGTGAAGGTTAATAAAGCCCTATAGACATGTGCGTACAATACCACACTGATTTTGAATCAGATATTTCTTTCAAAATTCCCAGGAATGGCAAATACGTCTTACCTTGCTGCAATCTGTTCCAGCGACCAGGCAGGTAACATCTCCACCCAGCTGTTTAGCAGCTGTAATGGCATTGAGGGTAATTGGAGTCAATTTCTGATTATCATGTTCTACGAGAACAAGGGTGCTCTGAAGTCGTCGCAGACAACAAATCTACAAAAGACAATAATCTATTACAACTGAGCTACCAGCAAAACCAACATTGATCACCTATTCCTAAATACTCTTAAGAGAATAGTGAGTCACCTTCTTGAATTTCCACACTACTTTTAGGTACAGTTCCAGATGTTTGACTACACGATGAAGGAATGTAATACATGCCAAAACTTTAGACTTTAGAGATAAAGCGTGAAAACAGGCCCTTCGGCCCATCGAGTCCACGCCAACCAGTGATCACCACATACTATCCTACACACTAGGGACAATTTTAAATTTGCAGATGCCAATTACAAACCTGCACATGTTTGGAGTGTGGGAGGAAACCGGAGCAGCCGGAGAAAACACACACAGTCACAGGGAGAACTCCACACAGACAGCACCCATAGTCAGGATTGAACCCAGGTCTCTGGCACTGTAAGGCCGCAGCTCTACCGCTGCGCCACTGTGCCACACCCAAGTCTGGATGGTCTGTGACTAAGAGGCAACCTCAATTAATGGTTACCCCATGCACCTCCTGTACATCCTCCAGCTTGCTAGAGATTGTAGACTTCGAAGTTCCTGCACTGTGATGTGCAGTTGGTGCTCAATGCTGGCATTTTATGATTATTACAGTGCACCCCATCTTCTGACACGATCAAAGACATCCATGAATCAACCGGGGTTGTTTGCGAACAGTACACTGCTTCTGCAAAAGTTCTGGGGCTGAAATAATGAACCTCCAACAGCCACAAACACTTAAATGAATGCACGCTAAGAGGTGATTTCCCTTTTATTTCAATTGACATTAACGTGACAGGTAACCAAACTTGGTCAATGTTGCTTTGATATCACTCCTTTCAAACCTCTGGAATAAGGCCTTTCAGTGCATAGTATAATTTGAAAGGATAGTGTAAACAACACTTTTCACTATATCTTGCACATGTTGCAATAATAAACCAGTACCAAATACTAATACCAAACTTGGTACAAAGGTTGGAATGACGGCTGAGGTTCAGTGGTCACAGTGAAACTTAAATTATCAGTTTCTCAAAGCTGAGGTTTGAAGATGTTAGTAGAAGATGTTAGATGTAAAAAATGATACTTTTAAAATTGTAAGCGAAAAATATTGGTCAGGACACTACAAAAAGAATCTTCCACACTCATTAAAATAGTGCCATGGAATATTTTCCATCTATTTTGATGGACCTGTGCGATAGCCTACACAAATTGCAGGTATTCAAGGTCAGAATATGAATAAACATTAGCTCTCATTGTCAACATCAAGTTTCAGATGTTGTTGAGACAGTAGGTTATGGCATTATCCACACAAAGTCCCAGTAATGTTAATCCACAAGAACATTCAGGATAAATGATTAATGTTCATACTGAATCATAACTGTAGTCAGGAAATATGTGTAATTAATTACTTCAGCGTTTCCCGATAATTAACTAATGAGCAATCCTTCCCAAATCAAAGACTGTACAATTACCCCACGACATTCAATTGTGCAAACAGAACTGCAAGTCAAGTTTCACCCGATACAGCGACAACAGTTCAAATGATGGAATTGATTGTGGGGCTCCGCAGCTCATTATTATCACACTACAGCACACAAAAGCTTTACAAGGATGTTGCCAGGACTCGAGGGTCTGAGCTACAGGGAGAGTTTGAATAGGCTGGGACTCTATTCCTTGGAGCATAGGAGGATGAGGGGGTGATCTTGTGGAGGTGTATAAAATCATGAGAGGAACAGATCGGGTAGATGCGCAGAGTCTTTGCCTAGAGTAGGTTTAAGGTGAAGGCCAATTAACCTCCAAACCTGCACGTTTTTGGCCTGTGGGAGAAAACCCACGCAGGATACGGAGAGAACATACAAACTCCGTGCAGACAAGCACCCATAGTCTGGATCGAACTCGGTTCTCTGGCGCTATAAGGCAGCAGCTCTACCACTGTGCCACCTGTTGGGTTGACAGTGAAGCAGCTATGGGAAGATGGTTACAGAGAGGAGGGGATAGCAGGATAGCTTACAAAATTCCAGCCGTTTTCAATATGGTTTATGATGTTACTCACAAAATAACAGCAAGTTCATTCAACTTTGTTTTCAGAACATGCCGTGTCATCATTTAACAAGAGACCCCTAGACTGCCAGTCCAGGACCATAAATAATGTTCCACTTTACTCATGTTCCATGAACAAAAATAAGGGTTATCTCATATTTACATTGATGCCTATAATTATAAAAAGTATAAACTCTGATCATCTACATGACCCCCGTTTTATTCAGTTCAACTGATTTACAATTGCGCCATTTGTTTTTCTTCTAACGCAACTGCCCTTGGGAACATTGACATGTCACCAGACAGGGCTTTCCATTTTGATTTGATGCTCTTAAATCCGATTTGTTGGGCTATTCGGCCCAACAAATCTACTCCAACATTCAATCATGGTTGATCTATCTTTCCCTCTCTACCCCATTCTCCTGCCTTCACCCCATAACCCATGACAACGGTACTAATCAAGAATCTGTCAGTCTCTGCCTTAAAAATATGCATCGACTTGGCCTTCATTTCCATCTGTGGCAATGAATTCCACAAATTCACCACCCTCTGAATAAAGAAATTCCATCTCACCCTCTCTAAAGGTACATCCTTTTATTCTGACGCTATGGCTTCTGGTCCTAGACTCTCCCACTAGTGGAAACATCCCCTCCACATCCACTCTATCCAGGCCTTTCACTATTCGGTGTTTCAATAATATTCCCTCTGATCCTTTGAAACTCCAGTGAGTGCAGGCTCAGTGCTTTCAATAGTAAAGATGAGGGATTGAGGGCCTGGAAAACTGACGTCATTGAAGAGACGAAGGGCATGTGAAATGTCTTGACATAGGTTGGGAGTGATTGAACCCAGGGGGGAGGGGGGAGATAGTATGGAGTCGAGGAATGTGAATGACAGGAGCAGGCAGAAACAATGGGTCTGCCAGGGCAGTTCTGTTTATGGATTTAGAGAAGGTAAAACCGGACCGTGCGGGGCTGGGGAACGATAAGGTTGGAAGCTGTAAAGGGCAGACATCCAGAAGTGATAAAATCGGAGATAGTCTGTGAAACGATAGCCTGGTGCTAATCTTGTGGTATCATGGTCCAAGTAGTCTGAAGATGGGTCTCGACCCAAAACAACACCCCATTCCTTCTCCCCTGAGATGCACGCTGTCCCGCTGTAGTATTTTGCTTCTGTCGACAATCTAAATAGGAAGCAGACTAGACTATTGTTATGGAGACACGTGAAACTGATTCAGTGACAGTGTCTTCCCAGCTGTTACCCAGGACCCTTCTTCAGACCTCAACGTCCCTCCACAGAAGCTGCCTGACCCGCTGTCTATCTTTATTGAGGATCACACCATGACCTCTAGCAGCAAGTCCTGGCCCGAAATGTCATCTATATATATTCCCTCCACAGATGCTGCCGGACCCAGTGTCTATTTTTAACGAGTGTTACACCATACCCACAACAGCCAGTCCTGGCCCAAAATGTAGTCGATATATTTCCCTCCACAGAGATGCTGCTCATCTTTGACAACATACCCTGCAGCAGCCAGTCCTGTGGCCCACAATATCTATATGTATTCCCCTCCACCCCGATGCTGCCTGACCCAAAGAATCTTTGGCCCGACCTGGTGTTGAATGAGGGTCAGACCATGACCTTCAGCACAGCCCTGGAGTCAGAACCATTGCAATGCGCTCGGTGTGAAATAAGTTGGGGGAGCCGCGCTCTCCCGCTCGCTCCGGCTGCACAGTGGCCAGTGCCGGGCGCTGGGCCGCGGGGGAGGCTCCGAGTCCGGGCCGCACTCACCAGGGCTGAGGCTGAGGCTGAGGCTGCAGCAGGGCCCGGGCCCGGGTACCGGGGCAACGCTCGCCGCCACATCCCGCCACGCACCGCGCCGCCACGCCGCCGCACGTCTCGCGAGAGGCCGGGCCCGGGAGCCGCAGAGCGCAATGATTGGCGGCTCGCTGCCCCGCCCCCATCGTCACCCCGCTGCACCGCCCCCGCCCTCACCCGCTGCCCCGCCCCCATCGTCATCCGCTGCCCCCGCCCCATCCTCCACGGCCCCGCCCCATCATCATTCGCAGCCCCGCCCCCATCGTCACCCCGCTGCCCCGCCCCCGCCCTCACCCGCAGCCCCGACCCATCCACCGCAGCCCCGCCCCCATCGTCATCCATAGCCCCGCCCCCTCTCTCCACAGCCCCGTCCCGTCATCATCCGCAGCCCCGCCCTCATCGTCACCCCGCAGCCACGCCCCCATCGTCACCCCGCAGCCACGCCCCCATCGTCACCCCGCAGCCGCGCCCCATCGTCACCCCGCAGCCCTGCCCCGTCATCAGCCGCAGCCCCGCCCGTATCATCCACGGCCCCGCCCCCGTCATCCATAGCCCCGCTCCCGCCTCCATCATTCATAGCCCCGCCCCCATCCACCGGAGCCCCGCCCCCATCATCCACGGCCCCGCCCCCGCTCCCACCCTCACAGCCCCGCCCGCCTGTTGCACACCTGGAGATGTGCACATTCCAGGATCGTTGTGCACAGCTGGAGTGGAGCATACCCGGTGCACACCTGGTGCATACCTGCAGATGTGCACGGTCCAGGGTAGTGTTGCACACCTGGCAATGTGCATACATAGCGATGTGCACATCTGGTGCATACCTGGAGATATACACATCTGAGCATACCTGGAGATGTGCACGATCCAGGGTAGCGGTGCACGGCTGGAGAGGTGATACCTGGAGTGGTGCATGGCCAGGGGTAGTGGTGCACAGCTGGAGCGTACCAGGAGATGTGCACGGTCCAGAATGGGGGTGCACAGATGGAGAGGTGCATACCTGCAGTGGTGCATGGCCAGGGGTAGTGGTGCACAGCTGGAGCATACCAGGAGATGCGCACGGTCCCGGGGTAAAGAGGCACAGTTAGAGTGGTGCACACCTGGTGCATACCTGGAGATGTGTGCGGTCCGGGGCAGTGCTGCACACCTGGAGATGTGTATGGTCCCAGTGAACATTTGGACTGGCGCACACCTGGAGTGGTACATAGTCGGGATTAGCGATGCACAGCTAGACAGGTGCACACCTGGAGAAGTGCACAGTCAAGGATAGCCTGGCACACCTGGAGTGATGCATACCTGGACTGATGCACGTGGATTGGTGCATGGCCCAAGGTGGCGGTGCACACCTGGAGTGATGCACCAAGAGAAGTGCACGGCCTCATGGTAGCCTGGACTGGTGCACACCTGGAGTTGTGCACCATCCGGGGAAGCCTGCACATCTGGAGTAGCGCATAGCTCGAGTGTTGCATGATCCGAGTTAGCGGTACACATCCACAGATCATGCATGACCTGCCGAGTTCCTCCAGCACTTTGTGTTTTGCTCACTCTCGGTCATGATTCAAATTGGATATTTTTAATGCATGCTTTGATCTATTAGTCCATTATTTGAAAGAATAGAAGAAATGAAATGCACAAGATTCGATTCATTTGCCTCTCACAGTTGAGGGTGTAATTCCAAAGTTGTGAACCAACCACATAAATGTGTCTCTTTTCTCCATCTGCCTTTTGCCAGAAATTCACCCACAGAGAGATAGGACATGGGAACTCAACTTTACTTGGAGGTTAGCATTCAACAACGATCGTAGATCTGGGTTTTGTAATAACTTGTTTGAAGTGGAATGTTTCAATAGAATGCATCGGGGCACAAGGTTTAATTTAAAAGTGCTTGATAAAAATACATCTGTTGATGCTCCTGAACACATCCTCAATGATGTAACCTGGGGTCATTGGGTGTTTCAGGTCTTTCAACATCAGACACCCTCCCCCAAGCGACCCAGCTGTGGTTGATCAGACCACGACTGTTCAGGTGGCATTCGCTCCTCCCCATGGACCTTCTATCCTGATCCAGAGCCATCTCGAGGCCTTCTCCTCTGCCTCTGTGGTGTCTGCTGCCTAGAACCAGAGCAACCAGGAGTCAGTCAGGAATCCTGGCGACTGCGCAGGATTGGCAGCTTTCTGTAGACCAGGTGAATCAGCTGAAGTTCCCACAGCACATCGATTCTTCCCTGAGCATTGATGTGACCAGCGCTAGATGTAAGGTAATTTAGAACTCAACGTTTCTGGAGCTGAACAAGCAGTCCTTGATGTGATACCACATCATCCTTGAAAAAATGTCCACGGATAGTTCAACGCACTTACCTACACGTAAATATGTAACCAACTTCCCTTCCATTGACTCCACCTACACTTCACCCTGCCTCGACAAGACCACCAGCCTAATCAAGGATGAGTCCCACCCCGGTCATGCTCTCTTCTCCCATCAGGCAAGAGGTACACAAGTTTGAAAACGCACACGTCCAGATTCAGACATAATTTCTGCCCATCGGTTAACAGGCAACTGAACCATCCTACCACCATCTAGTGAGCAGTCCTGACCTCCCATCTACCTCATTGGTGACCTTCAAACTATCATTAATTGGATTTTAGACAGGAGTAACTCAGCAGGACAGGCAGCATCTCTAGACAGAAGGAATGGGTGAGTTTTGAGTCCAGATCCTCCGTCAGACTGAACTTGAGGCTGAGTTACTCCAGCATTCTGTGCCTATCTTGCATCTGCAGTTCCTTCCTACAAATTAATCGGATTTTACTGGACTTTACCTTGCACTAAACATTAAACATGTTCCCGATGTTGGGGGAGTCCAGAACCAGGGGCCACGGTTTGAGATTAAGTAGGCCATATAGAACAGAAACAAGGAAACACTTTTTCTCACAGAGAGTGGTGAGTCAATGGAATTCTCTGCCTCAGAGGGCGGTGGAGGAAGGTTCTCTGGATGCTTTCAAGAGAGAGCTAGATAGGGCTCTTAAAGA
>CM069169.1:12398388-12425888 GCA_035221665.1 Okamejei kenojei | reverse complement strand
TTTGCAGCGGTTGGCTGCTCCTTTTGTCGCGCACACTGGCTGATTAAACAAACAATGAACTCCGAGCGCAAGTCGGTCGCTTTCAGACACTGCTGAGAGTGAATGCTCTTGCTTTTAAGAGTCGCTTTCGATTACAGGTCTCTTGACTATTGGCGATAAGGCTTAAATAGTGTCGTAAATTACAGGCAGGCACCTTTAAACACAAGGGTTCCCTTGGGCAGAGAGGGGGGGGAAATCGTTACCAGGTTCAGAGAAAAGTGCATTTGATGGAACAATTTACGGAATGGGTCGCACAAATCACTGCGACCGAATAAATGGACCCCCCCAAAAAACAAAAAACAAATATCGTTCAATATCAATGTCCGCACGTTGAAATATGTTATCTGTGACTTTTCTTGATATCTGCTTTGTGATTGCGTATCGGCCAATGTACTCAATTGACGGGACTTTATCTTATCCCACGCGATATCACACACCTTCCGGCCAAATTACTTGCAAAAGGCTTTCCCTATTTCCCGGCCAAGCCGGCGAAATATTCTGAGAATGATTTGGGCTTCACACCCAACACGTCTCAACGACGCGGCTACAAGTTAGTAGCGTTAAACAGTCAACGTTCCCATCAAAGGCCAATTAATAGAATCCCCTCTTTTATTTTCAACCCCTACACACAAAACAAAATAATTCTCAACGTGTTTACAAAAATAACCGAGAGGTTTAATAATAATAATACTAATAATAATACTAATAATAATACTAATAATAATACTAATAATAATACTAACAATAATACTACTACTAATAATAATAATACTACTAATAATAATAATAATACTAATAATAATACTACTAATAATAATAATAATACTAATACTAATACTACCACTACTACTAATAATAGTAATAATAAAAATAATAAATACTACTACTAATAATAATAATAATAATAATATTAACAATACTACTAATAATAATACTAATAATAATACTACTACTAATCATAATAATAATAATAATAATAATAATAATAATACAATTATTAGCCAAGTATTTAGCATTGGTGCTTTGCTCTCAAGGAGAAAAACACGATACAATAGACAATTAAAAATAAAACATTATAATTTAAACATGTGAACATATATACCAGAGTAAAAAGAGTCTATAGACTTTTGGCTGTTGAGTAGAGCTACTGCTCGTAGGGTAAAAAAGCTGTTTTTTATGTATTTAGTGTCTTATGACTTTAGTTTTGAGGGTCAGCAGCTTCAGCCTACCAAGTCCACGCCGATCACCGGTACACTAGTTCTACGTTATCCCACATTCGTATCCGACACACTAGGGAGCAGCTTACTGAGGACAATAACCTACAAACCCGCACTGTGGGGGGGGGGGGGGGGGGAGCACCCGGAGGAAACCCACGCGGTCACATGGAGAGCGTACAAACTCCACACGGACAGCACCCGAGGTCACGATCGAACCCAGTTCTCTGGCGCTGTGAGGCAACAGCTCTACCGCTGCCCCGCCTCAGACTGGGAGGGGGTGGAGAGGGAAAGGCAGCGGGACCCAGTGGTGTCAGTAGGATTGTCCCCTGTTGGAAGGGTGGCAGCCAAGGGACCCTGACCCGAAACATTGACCATCCATGTTCTCCAGAGATGCTGTCTGGCCCGTCGTATATGAAGTCCATTGTAAATCAGATGCATTTAAATCTGAGACACAAAGATATGCAGAAGCTAGAATATTCGTGGAAATACAGAGTGTTGGAGTAACTCAGCGGGTCAGGCAGCATCTCTGGAGAACATGAATAGGCGATATTTCGGGTCGAGACGCTTCTGCAGACTGAGACTCAGGGGAGAGGGAAACCAGCATCTGCAGTTCCTTCCTCTTGAAGAAGAACACTGGCCCGAAACAACTCCTAATCCATTCCCTCCCCAGATGCCGCCTAGCCCGCTGAGTTCCTCCAGCACAGTTAAATTTTTTTTAATTGAACTCTGAAATTGAAGATAGACACAAAATGCTGGAGTAACTCAGCGGGACAGGCAGCATCTCTGGAGAGAAGGAACGGGTGACGTTTCGGGTCGAGACCCTTCTTCAGACTGGAATTGGTTCGTTTTGTGATAACTATGCCTACGAATCTGGCTTCGAAACGGCCGGCTTTTCCGCCAAATAGGTTTTCAGGCAGTTATCGCCTGTTGTATGTAGGCCGGTCCTCCTGCGTTCTCGGGATGAGAGTCAGTGTGAATTTGCGTGCATTTTATGGTTTGTCGTGCATTTTCACTCAGCATTATGCATTGTCTGTAGGAAGGAACTGCAGATGCCGGTTTAAACCGAAGATTGACACAAAAAGCTGGAGTAACTCAGCGGGACAGGCAGCATCTCTGGGGAGAAGGTATGGGTAACCCTTCTTCAGCATTATGCGTTGCCCGAGCATAAAATTCGATCACACCTGCGTGTGTGTGTGTGTGTGAGTGAGTGAGTAAGTGTGAATCGGCGTGAGTTAGTGCCCGAGAAACGGGAAGTGTCCGCTCTGCATCTGCATCGCGTCTTTATTCCCAGTGAGCAGAATTCATCCAACTTCCGTGGACCCCCAGCTGAACCCAGCTCCAAAATAAATTCCAAATGTGAAACCTGAAACGATGGCACTTGATACAAATCCACATAAAAAACGCGAGGGGATCCGCAAGCAACGAACAACTCATTTATCTTCAACGAAAGACACTTAAAAAAAATGAATATACCTCCCAGTCTTTCTGACCTGTTGATGTATAAATCTCCACATTATTTTGTAAACTGGGCGTTAGTTGTTAGGACTCATTATTAGGGGTATTACGAAATTGACTCAAAACGCGATGAAACACTAGTCATTAACTGACGGAAGCCTGCTTTAATAATTAATCATATGAAATGTACGGCCGATATGCATCCAATATTCATTAACATGAAATAAACGGGTCTCCTGAAGAAACGGTCCCGGAGCACCCGATTGTTATTACTGACTTTCAATTGGAAAGTACCCAGACATTCAGCTCCAAGACACAAGTAGGAATACAAGTAGGACACAAGGAACTGCAGATGCTGGTTTACACCAAAGATGGACACAAAATGCTGGAGTAAACTGAGCGTGGCAGGCAGCATCTCTGGAGAGAAGGAATGGGCGACGTTTCGGGTCGAGACCCTTCTTCAGACAATCACAAGTACTCTCACCGACGAGAGTTCAGTTCAGTTCTGTCTGAAGAAGGGTCTCGACCCGAAACGTCACCCATTCCTTCTCTCCAGAGTCGCTGCCTGCCCCGCTGGGTTCCTCCAGCATCATGTGCCTATTCACAAGCACTCTGTGTCTCTGTGCAATATCGACCCCGTGGTGGCGTTGTGTGGAATGATCTAACTGGTTTGGACTGATGGTGGGATGGGAGAGGTGGGGTGTCTGCGGTCCATATGCTCTCTGTAGGAGCAGTCGATTTACGGCCATTGTTTATGTATCTCCCGTAACCTGTTTCAGTTCAGATGCTTACCAAATCGCATATTTAAAAAAAAAACACGATTGAAGCTCTTTATACCTCGACAGGCTTTGGATTCAGATCCTAGTTACTCCTTAAGTTTTTTTTTCGTTATATCCCTGTTTCTTTTGACAACCACTTAAAGTCTGTGGTCTCCAGTTTAGCTTATTTTCGGATGCACCAGTGTATTGAGGTACAGGAACAGTGAACATCTTGCTTGCAGCAGCATCGCAGGCACACAAAGACAGCACACGGAAACATAAATTATACATAAATTGTACAAGACAATGAAAAGAAAAATACTGTGCAATGAAATCAAAACATTAGATCAAACAGCCCAAACTCCTCCACGTTAATCCCTCTGCCCGCGATGATTTTGAACCAAATCTCCTCTCAGCTTTCGCTCCTCCTAAGACATTGCCCAGCATTGCAACCAAAGTTCCAGGTCGCAGGGCTGTTCTAGGAAATAGACACAAAATGCTGGAGTAACTCAGCCGGGACAGGCAGCATCCCCGGGGAGAAGGAGTAGGTGATGTTTCGGGTCCCTTCGGCCTGAAGAAGGGTCTCGATCCGAAACGTCACCCATTCCCTCTCTCCAGAGATGCTGCCTGTCCCGGCTGAGTTACTCCAGCAATTTGCGTCTGCCTTCGGTGCAAACCAGCATCTGCAGTTCCTTCCCACACGGTTCTAGTCAATCAGTGCAGTGCCCAATATCCCAGCCTTAATTAAACCAATGTTTTAACGAAGTTTAAAACATTGGTTTAATTAAACCAATGTTTTAACGAAGTTCAGCACAACCTCCCTGCGTCTTCACTTACAAACCAATGCAAATGGTTGGCATTGTTGATACTGAATATTTTTTTTAACAATTCCCCCTACTACCCTAAGTGTATTTCCTATTGGAAAGCAGATTTTAGTTGAAGCGGTCGGTTAGATCAGACGAAAGCTGGTTCCGAAATTTGTTTAATTTCGCCCAATGCACTTGGATAAAGGTTTTCTCTACAACTGACCCACTTTTCCAACCCGAAGGAAATTGCCGAACGCAAAACGACCAGTATTTTCAGTATTGTCCTATCACTGAACCGACTCAGGGAGCTAAGCTATTCTTTAAAAAAACATCTTTCGTCTGGTTTCTCGATTCACACCCAAAGGACCACTGGCCTTCAAGGATGCACGGTAGTGTATGTACTGTGGACGTCAAAATATAATCGTTACAGCGAACTCCCTTTGGTGTAAATATCTATGTAACCAGTTTGGATCATCATTTTGTAAAATCAAATGAACATTACAATCACTTAATTTGTATTCTGGAAAGTCCAAAAACGGCGAAGGAAAATTAATAATATATATATTGCAGCGACTGAACTCTAGCTATTGGCAAACCGGGGTGATGCTACCGAATTGTTAAAGAAGGAACTGCAGATGCTGGAAAAGCGAGGGTACGCAAAAGGCTGGAGAAGCGGGTGCAGCAGCATCTAAGGAGCGAAGGAGATAGGCGACGTTTCGAGCCGAAACCCTTCTCAAGACCCGTGTCTTTTGTGCACCCGTGATGCTACTGAATGTACATTACGGTGGAGTAGAACAAGCCTGTTTGGGGGGGGGGGGGGGGGGGGGATCTATGGTCGTATTTTCAACACATATCCGCGCACGAGAAAGGGCTTGGAGTGGAGATTGCAGCCTTCACGTGGTCCGCCCTGTTTCAACGAATGCAATCAACCCGGCGTGCACAATCAAATAAGATCAAACAGAACAAGTTGTCCGACAACTTTAGGCTGTGCACGCCACACGCAAGAAGAATAAGAAAGGGCATGTGGTGTGAATATATAAGGGAATGGTTCCGCATAACAATATTAATTCTGGTAGGATATTCTTGGCCACATGTTCGCTGCATTTTACAATTGTGCACCACACTACAACTTTTCATAAGAACTGAGAAAAGTTTAGTTTAGTTTAGTTTAGTTTAGTGTTGCAGCAGGGAAAAGGGCCCTTCGGCCCACAGAGTCCATGCCGACCATCGATCACCCGTTCACTCTAGTTCTACGTTATCCCGCGTTCTCATCCACTCCCTACACAATAGGGGTGAGGGGGGAGGTAGGGGGGGTAGGAGGGGGAAATTTACATCGGTCAATTAACCTACAAACCCGCACGTCTTCGGGATGTGGAAGGAAACCGGAGCGCCCGGAGGAAACACACACGGTCACAGGAAGACCGTGCGAACTCCACGCAGACACAGCACCCGAGGTCAGGATTGAACCCGGGTCAACTGTCAGCTGCGCCACTGCACCGCCACAGTTCATCGATTTGAAACGTCAACTCTGCTTCAATCAGAAAAGCAGAACAAACGGCGGAAATGTCCAGCATCGTCGGTTTTTATTGCAGATTCTCAACGTCTGCAGCGTGCTGCATTGTAGTAACGCACAGAGTAATTGCAGTTTCCCAAAATCAGGCTAAATGCCATTCCACATCTTACAAGAAACAGTGTCTCTCCTGCCTGCCTAAAGATTGCAGTGTAGAGGAGACACAAGGAATTGTAGATGCTTGTCTAAAAAAAAAGACACAAAATGCTGGAGTAACTCAGCGGGTCAGGTAGCATCTCTGGAGAACATGGACGGGTGACGTTTCGAGACGGGATACTTCTTCAGAAGGTTACAATAAGTTGTTGGAAAAATAGTACATTTCTCCAGTAACACGTGAATTTCCCTCTCAAAGGTAGACGCAAATGCTGGAGAAACTCAGCGGGTGAGGCAGCATCTAGGGAGCGAAGGAAATAGGCAACGTTTCGGGTCGAAACGTTGCCTAGTTCCTTCGCTCCATAGATGCTGCCTCACCCGCTGAGTTTCTCCAGCATTTTTGTTTACCTTCGATTTTCCAGCATCGAGTGTTTTCTTTAAAATTTCCCCTCAATCCTTATTTATACTATGTTTGCGTTTGTACTTGTGAATTAACGTTAATTTCTGAAGACACAGTTCCTGCTGTTTCTTACTGCTCCTGGAAATGTCTCTTACATGGCTTCTCACTCTTGGCAGCTTCCACACATGTCCTGATCGTTGAGGGTTAGCACCTACTGTGGCTCCATAAACGCTCCCAGCTCATCACCTTTCCCGATATTACGTTTATTTATCATGGGGTCAACTCCACTTAGGATCGCCGCCAGATACTCCCCCACTTCGCATCCTCTTTATTCGAAAGACTATTACATCCAATTTGATTTCAGGGAAGAAGATGAAGAGATGTTCTGGTCTTCACGACCACTGATGGTCCTTCCTCACAAAGACCGGGGCAGATTTTTCGTATAATTCACTACTTTTAACTGATGGAAAATTGAGATGCAAATCCTGACTATATTTGTAATGCTATATCTTTTGGGGGTCGGGGGAAGGGGGGGGGGGGGGGGGGGGGGGGCGGGGAGCATAAATGTCAAACATATTAAGGGTTTTCCTTTTTTTTTGCATCGTGTTCCCAATAACAAACCAACGATGGATTCTGTAGATCATCACGTCAGGGCGAATTCTACACAATATGTTTTAACAATTGTGGCTGTACTTCCCTCAAATGCGTTGCTATTGGGTGCTTATATCAACTGACAATCACAATACCCCCGTCTACACTTCTGAAGAGTACTATCCCCGCAGACCCATTTCCCAAGGATCTTGCAAACAACGGGCCAACTTGCCACACATCCGCTCCGATTTTCCAGCACCTTGACTCAATTTGGAAAACGTCAGCAAATTAGCTTAATTGCTCAAATAAATTTAAACTAAACAGGAAATAAATTGTCACAGGCAAGGCCAATCTGCAACGCAGTTATTTTCTGCAGATTGCACGCTTAGAAATTAAAAAAGAACCCGCGAATACTTGAAGAATGTTAATTATGAAATTATTTATTGTTAGTAGAATTGCTCGTTCTTTTTGCTTCAGCAGGCGGCGCTCAAAGACGGTCTGCAAGACCTTCTCTCGGGCACCGTCCCGATTACAAGCTTAAAACAACTTACTATGGTGTATTTTTAAATGGTGTAGATTACATTGGTGCTTTTAACAAGGTAGAGCACATGTTACTAGTTATCCTACTTTAACTATAACCAAACGGCTTGTTGCAAACTTGATTTAGTCTTGCTTTTCCATAACAATCAAGCTGTCGTTTCTTTCTCCCATTTCCACTTCCAAACCCATAAAAGTGGACGCCATACAGGAGCTGCTGTATTAAAAATTCAAACCTTTATTTTTGGCAAACTAATCCAAATTACAAGTACCCTCCATCCAGCTCAGCGCGCAGAGCTCTCTGCCATTGCAAAAGCGGTAAATATTTAATATGTATCAGAAGAATAACAGATTTAATAGCACTCCAGCCCTAATAAGAATCGAGCATTATAACTTCTTCGGCTTTAGATATGTAGCGGATAAACAATGACAAGCAAACTAATTGCCATTGTTTAGAATATAAACACGATACACTTTCTCGTCGAAAACGTTTATTTTTGAAGATCTTCCTTTGCAGCGAAAGCAGCTGAATTAAAATTAAACAGAGCGAAATTCCAGATTTGTTGCATAATTGCCAGATTGTAAACTTATTTTAAATTAATTTAGTTTTTTTTTTGCTACAGAAATTCAAACATTAAAATAATAAGAGAGAGACCAATTATCTAAAAAATGTGGAAACGTTCTATATTCTGGGAAATGAGGAATGATTTTTGCGATTTAATTCAACGCCATTCAGTTTAAAAAATATATAATTCCCCAGTTCTATACTTAAACTCGGGTTGTATCAATAATTTCCAACGAGATCCCAGGGTGGAAATGGAAATAACTCTTCTTCCAAATTCCCAGGTCTCGACACAATTTTAATCCCACAAAATCGCTGGTGGTAAACGCGTTTTCTGATTTAAAAACAAAATTCATGTTTTCTTAGTTGCGTTTTAAATAAGATTTTTTTAATGTTACTGTGGAAATGCAATCACGATTAACACTCACAAAAACGCCGAATAACTCTGATCTTTGTCTCGATATTGTATTTTTGTCCATCCAGAAATAAAGCATGAAAGTATTTTTGTTAATGATAGAAAACGGGAATTCTGGCCGCCCTGTGGTCTTTGAAAATGTTATGCAATGGTCTCAATTTCTTGCATTTTCCCACAAAATTCCTCCTTCACGTAGTTATTCAATCCCCTCTCGAAAAGTATGTCTATATATTCTATATATATTCTATATACTCTTAAAGACAGCGTAAACAGATCATAATAAAATCTCTATTATTATTCTCCCTCATACGCGTCTCTGGCTCTTCGGCAAATTACCTTGTTTTTAAACCAAGTTTTAAATCTTTGTTTCGCATTGTATATATATTTGCCACTTTGACAACCTAGCATATTTGGCTATAGATAAGCATATAATTGAAGTCGCTCCTTCCTCGTCCAAATAATACCATTGTGCTAAATTATTGAGGAATATAACTATTATAATTAAAATATAACTTTTCGTACTGTTCCTCAGCGGATGACAAAGTATATCTAAACACACTGCTCACATCAAAGTCAATAATCTAAGGGATTCTAGTGGAAATATTCCAATTGAAGTCACTCACGTGCATTCGCTTTTTCTTCGGGGAAACATTGATCTAATAGGCGGAGAGATTCGATATCTCCTCAAATCGCCTAAATACGACCCGCTGCAAATAAGCGCTTAGTTTTACAGTCGTGTGTGTGTGTGTGTGTGTGTGTGTGTGTGTGTGTGTGTGTGTGTGTGTGTGTGTGTGTGTGCGTGTGTGTGCACACAACAAGGCAAGTGCTCCAAACGAGTTTGGAATTTTTAAGTAATTTTTTTTTCTCTCCCTGCCGATTTTAAGATGGTTTAATGTCGGCCTAATGTAAAAATGTAAAAAAGTTCTTGGCAAACGTCGGAATACGTGGAAGATATGTTGGTAGATGCTGGCTAGCACACCGTCGTTGTGGCGAGTGGGGTCCAACAAGCGGCTACATTCTCCTGACATTGTTACTGACTTGATACTTTTTTTTGATACTTTTCTTTGATACTTTTTTTTTGATACCCGACGAGTTCCGACCAATCGGGGGGCTCCCCTCCATTGTGACGTCACCGCCCGAGCCTCTCACGTCCTTGCGTGATGACGCGGCGCGGCCAGAAAGGGGAGGGGGGGAGGGAGGGAGGAGGGAGGAGGTGGGGGGGGGGAGGGGGGGGGGGGGGGAGACCCAACTCTGCAGTTAACCCCAAATATTTGTTGTCAGGCATCCCAACAGTTTGCTCCTGATCTTTCACCGCAGTTTTAACACTTATGGTTGTTGGAATCGCTCTTTTATTCCCGTTCTGCATGGTGGATGAAATTATTTTTAAAAATAAAAAAAAAATTTAAAAAAATAATAAAAAAAAAAATAAATTAAATAAAAAAGAAAAAATTATAATTATGAAAAAAAAAAAAAAAAAAAAAATATAAATAAAAAATAAAAAGGCTCATCTTTCCTCGGAAGTATGGGAGATCATTGCAAAAGTAAGTAGAAAATGCTTGCAAAAAAAAGACAATTGGGCTGCATTTATTCAATTTGCTTCTATTTTATTCCTCAATCACAAAAATAAATACATCTCTATATATATATATAGATAAACAAGCGCCCTTGTGCTGTCTTTAATTGCATGTTGCAATTGCTTGCTGCATTTGATTGTTTAGATGCAACTCCAGATTGAGATAAAGTGCAAATTTGTTGCCAAGTTAATTTTCAGTGAATGTTTTCTGCTGTCAGGGAAGCATGGAGTAGCCCTGTGCGTAGGGTGTGGAAGTCAGATTCACGACCAGTACATCCTTCGTGTTTCCCCGGATCTTGAGTGGCACGCCGCGTGCCTCAAGTGCGCTGAGTGCAGTCAATACTTGGATGAAAGTTGCACTTGCTTCGTGAAAGACGGCAAGACTTACTGCAAAAGGGATTACATTCGGTGAGGAACAAAACAAAAAGATGACCTTTTAATCCACACACAATTTTTTTTTTTTTTTTTAAAAGCAAAAACACGGAAATATAGGGGGAAAAGGCAAGCCCGCGAAAAAAAAACTAAACGAGATGCCTAGGATGACATTGCAACAGTTGGAATAGATAGGACCTGTTCAGAATTCCGCAGAACCCTTCGATCTGCGGCACACGCAGTCCACATTAATGCCAATAATTTAAGCCATTGCAGTTTCACGGACTGGGTCGACGCATTTTGATCTTGCGGAATAATTATTGGTATAATGGTTAAGGATTTTTGTTTAAATTAACTGCCACTGTAGCTGGTTAGCTTGTAAAATTGTTGCAGTAATCTTGCAGTAACATAATAAAGGAATGATTATGATTTTTTGTGTGTGTGTGTGTGTGTCCCCCATTGAAATTTAAATGTCTTATTTCTCTCCCCCCCCCCCCTCCCCCTCCCACTGTAGGCTGTTTGGGACAAAATGTGCCAAGTGCAATCTGACTTTTAGTAAGAATGATTTAGTAATGAGGGCCCGGAATCGGGTCTATCACATCGAGTGTTTCCGCTGCGTGGCGTGCAGCCGGCAGCTCATCCCCGGCGATGAGTTCGCCCTCAGAGACGACGAGCTATTCTGCCGGGCCGACCACGATGTGGTGGAGAGGGGATCGGTCGGGGGAGACTCTCTCAGTCCTGAGCCGACCAGCAGGTCCCTCCAGATGGCAGGTAAAAAAAAAAATAAAAAAAAATCATCTCCAGACAGATTGCATGACCTACAGCATAAATCTAATAAGCACATTTTTCAATTAGCAAAGAGGGATTGGAGGTCTGGGAAAAGTGTTTGAAGCTCTCGCACAATGCTCTGCCACAAATAAACCTCACACGGTGTCATTTAATCTACTCACTCCCTGTTAATTGTTTCTTGGTTTTGTACATAAGTTAAGGTATTTGATATCGAGCTCGAATTATTGCAGCAAATTAGAATCTTCCATTCTAACAATAACCCCTCTTAAACGCGATTAAAATAAAGGGATCTCTACAACAGCAGCAGCGGGAAAATTGACCAAACGGCTGGAAATTCGAGTATAAGAAGAATAAATATGTATAATTGCAAACATAAAATATTTAATAAAAATATATCGGCTTTGTTGATTTAATTGCAGGCAGCACCAATCCCAGACTATAAGTTAAACCGTGGCGGGGAGTGATCGGGATTCTCTCAATGTGTATTCTATCAACACATTTTGCAAATACTTATAAGAGATTTATACAAACCTTGAAAACGGATCAGTACCGATTGGATTTACAAATTTGAATTCCAGGATTCAATAAAAAATATACGAATACATAATTATGCCGGATTCTCTTATGATTCGGGCTATTTGCTTAAATTCGGAACAAAATTCGAAGTTAATGGCGAATGTATTTCAGTCATTTTATATATAATATACTGGTTCTGTGCACACTAATATATTGGGTATAGTTTATATGCAGTTCATCCAGGCTGATTACTATTTAAAATGTGTGCACGGAAAATGATAAGGCTTGTTATTGCAATAATCGAAATGTGAGTTTAGTCACCAAGTTTAGTGTAGATTTTGGAGTTACTCGCCCTTCTAATAGAAGGGGTAGATGGGAGCTAAATTATCGGATTTAGACTATCTAAAGTGCATAGTGTGTGTGTGTGTGTGTGTGTTGGGTAGGTCGTTCAAGTTGGCTTTATATTGGCCTGGATAGACCGGGTCTTATTAGGATGGACACATTGCTTTGTATAGAGGTATTTTCCTTCCATAGGTCTTATCCGTGTTTGTGTGTGTGTGTGTGTGTGTGTGTGTGTGTGTGTGTGTGAATGAATGTGTGGGTGTCTCATGATTCTGCCTCGTTTGTTTGCAGCAGAACCCATTGCGGTTCGCCAGCCACCACTGCGGTCCCACGTTCACAAGCAGCAGGAAAAGACAACCCGGGTGCGGACGGTGCTGAACGAGAAGCAGCTCCACACGTTGCGGACCTGCTACGCGGCCAACCCGCGACCAGACGCCCTGATGAAGGAGCAGCTGGTCGAGATGACCGGCCTGAGCCCCAGGGTCATCCGTGTCTGGTTTCAAAACAAACGCTGCAAGGATAAAAAGAAAACCATTTTCATGAAACAGATGCAACAGCAGCAAAACAATGACAAAACCGTGAGTAACTGGCGCTACAAATAAACGAGAAAATTCTACTTTAAGTTACTTTAAAATGAAACTTATCGAGGGACAATGTGGACAGGGAGTGGGTTTGTTACTAAATAGATATACTTATATAGTAAGGCATTTATTTATGCTTATTTGGGTTCATATTTATTGGATTCAGAGTACTATTTACATATATTCTTTGCTGCTGCAAGTAAGACATTTAAATGTTTCGTTTCGAGACATAAGACAATAAAATACTCTTGACTCTTGAGGTTCCAAGTCGCTCAACGCCCTGTGTACAAGGAACACAGTCCCAGTCTCGATTAAATGGAACTCAAAAACAAAAGTTCCATTGAACCACACGGTCTAACGTTTTAAGTTTTTTTTTCTTCAAAGAAAACGTTTTAAATTAATGTAAATATCAAGGAAAGCTTAGCAAATCTGAAGTGATTGGAAGGTAAATGCTAAGCGGAAACTGAGTTAACTGGATATTTAAACAAAACGTTACATTTCTTAATCTAATAAAGAAAACGAGTTCCTGTTTTTCTTTAAATCATTCCACAACCGCAACGGAAGGTCACTTGTTTATTGAACGATATATATATTTTTTAAGGGGAGACAAAACTAGACGGAGATACATTGGGCCCAAGTAGAAAGGCAATGATATGTCCATGTAGAGACACACAGCGTCAGGAGTGGCAGTGCCTCGGGGTGAGGGGGACACAAAACAGGGTGGGAGGGAGGGGGTAGGGGGGGAGAAATAGAATTTCTGTGAGTCCATCACAGATTTCTTAACAGTCCTTGGATTGCGTGTAGTAATCCCTACACCTTGCGGCGGAGATTACTCTGGTGCGTGCGGTTAGTTTAGGATGAATATCAGGGGAAATTCAAGCAATCTTTAGCAGAGCTTGTTCATTTATTAGCGGGGGGAAAAGGGCATCAACAAAGATGCCGTTCTAGATAAGACTTGAACGACCGAAATCTGCTGAAATAATGCTTGATTCTCGTTGGGTCCACCGCTGCAAATATATTCTGTTATTTTAAATAAATGAGCAATGGTGCATCTGGAGGCAAATTAGGCAGCAATTTAGCGGGCGGCAGAGATTGAGCCTTACCCGGAGCTAATACAGTAACAGGAAATATCTCGGGGGCTCAAAGCCCTGTGAACAGAATTATGTTGTAAATATGTGATGTGATCGGTTGAAAGGCCTTCTCTCTCGCTCTCTCCCTCTCTCCTCTCCTTCTCCCTCTCCCTCCCTCTCTCCCTCTCCCTCCCCCCCCCCCCCCCCTCTCTCTCTCGTGTCTTGCTTATAATCCATTAAAAGGAGCGGCGTGCGTTTAGTGCAGGAGAGGTGGTTTTATTGGAAATAAACAGTTTATTTAGACCGGCGCCACACAGAGGAGAGAGGAGCCACGATTGTTATCCTCCCTTCAACAAGCTGTATTATGTAACACCATGCTTCCCTATCAGTCTGGGGAGCGGTTATCCTGAAATAGCTGCTAAATATATTTTCAGGTTTTTATGAAATACTATTCAGCGCCGGTGAGTTGGACTCTGTTTACATTGCAACAACAACGTGCCTGTCACTGCAGTGTTGCTGGTGACCTCTATGTATCTGGAATTAAACATCTCCAATCTAACATCAAATACCCTATACCTGTTCAATGAAGGTTATTTATCAGACTAGAGAGCGGTCCTGAGCTACTATCTACCCCATTGCTGACCCTTGGACTATCTTTGACTGGACTTTATCTTTAACAGAGGACAACAGAGGAGGATGTTTTCCCTCACAGTAGGAAACATTGATCCCGTTGTGTGGGGATGCCTATATTAAAGTCGGTCGTGATCTCTGCTCTTTTTTTATTCGTATGGCTGGATGGCGACCACACATTTCACTGCACCAATTGGTACATGTGACAAATAAATGTCTCTTGTCTTGTCACGCTAGATGTTATTCCCTTCATCCTGCATCTGTGCACTGTGGACGGCTCAATTGTAATCAGTGTATAGTCTTTCCACTGACTGGTTAGCATGTAGCATAAGCTTTTTCACTGTACCTCAGTACACATGACAATAAACCCAGATTATATTGTAGTTTTTAAAACGTTGTATAATGCCGGAAGGGATGTTGAAAGATTATACGACAAGCCCGTGATATTGTCCAAAGCATCCAATTGTTTTAAACACGCTAGGGTGAAACAGTTTAATGCACACATATGTAATGGCGATAGTCCCATTGAGGGGAGGATGGATCTAGAGAGTTTTGACGATTTCCGTCTTAGTGGAAGGATAGTTGTTTGGAAGCAACCTTGATCGCAATTTGCTGGCATTACCTTGCACTAGAGGTTACTCCCTTATCATGCATTTGTACGCTGTGAATGGCTCGATTGTAATCGTGTGTTGTCTTTCTGCTGACTGGGTAGCACGCAACAAAAGCTTTTGGCTGTACCTCGGTACGCGTGGCAATAACCTAAACAATGTCTCGAGATCTTCCCTTCCCTCTCGATGTGGAGGGGAGAGTTGTGACAAGGATGGTCACCGTTGCCCTTCTCTTCCCACAGAGCCTGCAGGGGTTGACCGGGACCCCAATGGTGGCCGCCAGCCCCATACGACACGACGGCTCCATGCAAGGCAATGCTGTGGAGGTCCAGTCGTACCAGCCACCTTGGAAAGCACTCAGTGAGTTTGCACTCCAGAGCGACCTGGATCAGCCAGCCTTCCAGCAACTGGTGAGTGTGGGCTCGAGCTGCTAGGAGGGAGGGTAAGGCTCACTAATGTAAACCAGGTGAGCTTCTAACTACAGCTAAAGGGCTTGGTGAACACCACATATATACCATGTGCTATGTATGCACAGCACGAGTGGCAGATACACCATAAAATATCTTCAGGATATGTTCCTGTAAGGTATGAATGCATGGTCTTGTCTATCGATCTGCATTTGTCAAACTTGTGTCAAATATATTTAGACTTATTATCAGGTGCAGGGTTCTGAGATTCTAATATTTATGACTGTCGGGTAAAATACGGAGCAATTTGTTTTCTGTTCCTGTAGCTTCTTACTAGAGCCATCATCATCTATAACAGGGTGAACATTTGATGCCTTAAAATGGGGGCAGCTTCACTTGACACCCAGCTTAAAATTAACACGTCTGCTTTGAGAAGGAACAATATTTCTACATAGTCGCAGTCTGTATCCTGTCCCGCTTTATTCGAGGGCTAGTTGGTTTATTACTTGGTGTAAACTCCGAGTTGCCTAATTTCTATTTCTTTCGCGCAAAAGTGTAATAAGTGCCTGGAACATGCTGCAGGGGGTGGTGGTTGAGGCAGGTACAATAGTGGGCGTTCGGACAGGCACGTGGACATGCAGGGACTTGGAGGGATATGGGGGTCTGTGCAGGTTGATAAGAGATTGCTTAATGTACAGCACGGACATGGTGGGCCAAAGGGCCTGTTCTTGTCCTGTGTTGTAATGTGTTCTATTTTGCTTTTGGTATCAATGCAGCTGTTACTTGGAGGTAACTCTGTAAAGATCGAATATTCTAGTGTGGGGAAACCCAGTGTACGTTTGCTGAGGTATCTTCCCTTGTCCCCCAACACCCAACACCATGCCATGTTGCCAGGCACTTGTCACAATAATCTCTAACATTGGTCCCTTCTGACATTATCACATCATGGGCATTTATTTCTATACATAATATATATATTTATGACTAGTATGGACCTCAGCATGGACTGCCCTGAATCATTAATTAAGGAGAGCCAGATATACAGAAGCACAAGACCATTCCCGTACCCTCTCTATAGTCCCTGGGTGGGAAGGTTCACACACAGTGCTCGTCGGATCCAAGCCAAGCTCTGCCTCATTTGGACACCATGGTGTGGCGGGGTTTGGAGAATATGCCTATCATCACTTTGCCCTTCGGCCCAACATGTCCCAGCTATACTAGTCCCGCTTGCCCGCATTTGATCCACATCTCTCCAAACCAGTCCTATCCATGTACCTGTGTGACTGACATACCAACCAGGGACTCGATATGATGCATTCACTCCCTATGTCTGTTCAATCCCTTCCCATCAGTATGACAGCTCCGAAATTATGAAAAAATTATCAACTGTAAATTCTTGCCTTTTAGTCCTTATTTTCCAGCAGTCAGTAACCACAACTGCCCAATTCAGCAGATGTTGACACAAAGTACTGATGTAACTCAGCAGGTGCTTCGTCAGGGTCCAGAACCGAAACGTCACTCGTCCTTTTTCTCCAGAGATGCTGCCCGACTCGCTGAGTTACTCCAGCACTTTGTGTCTTTCTTTGATACAAACCCTCATCTGCAGTTCTTTGTTTCTTTGAATTTCAGCAAATTGTTTTGATAATTGATTGTTAGGAGATGTCGGATTTAAATGGAACCTCCATATTAGAAACATTTACAATTTTTAAATATAATATCTGACAATTTATGGTCATTATCAGCTGTCCATTCACAAAAAATATATATATGTGCACACAGTTAATAATTAGACATTTTATGCAGTGTATACAGAGAGGTTATGATGCATATAATTATGTTCATGCTTTTCTTTGTATCTGTAAAATATCTAAATTATTAATATTTATATGTAGACTATTTCCAAATACTCCGGATGCTGGTTTACACCAAAAATAGACACAAAATGCTGGAGTAACTCAGCAGGGCAGCATCTGTCTTTCTTGAGAGAAGGAATGGGTAACTTTTCAGGTCTGGTCTGAAGAAGGGTCTCGACCCAAAGCATCACCCATTCCTTCCCTCCAGAGATGCTGCCTGTCCCGCTGAGTTACGCCAGCATTTTGTGTCTATCTTCGGTATTTCCAAATATATTTGGAATGTGGCTTCATATAGAACATAGCACAGTGCAGGAACAGGCCCTTCTGCCCACAATGTCAGTGCAAAACACGATGCCCAGATAAACTAATCTTATCTGTTTACATAAGATCCATATCCCGTCATTCCTTGCTCTACGATCAGACAGAAGGCTCTAAAACATCTGCAGATGAAAGTTCAGAGAAAAGTGCAACAAATCCCAATCATAGCATCTAACAATGTGGGTGGTGCTGCATTGGTCAACTTCATGGGCTTGTAGTTCCCTTTCCCATGGCGATACCATGTTCTTGTTCACCATCGGTATCAAGAATTCAATTCCCCACGATTCGGGTGTCATGTTGGCGCAGAGGTAGAGTTGCTGCCTTATGGTGCCAGAGACCTGGGTTCGATCCTGACGACGGGTGCTTGTCGATATTGAGTTTGTAAGTTCTCCCCGTGACCTGTGTGGGTTTTCTCCGGGATCTGCGGCTTTCTCCCACACTCCAAAAACGTACAAGTTTGTAGGTTAATTAGCTTGGTATAATTGTAAATTGTCCCTAGTGTGTGTAGGATAGTGTTTGTGTGCGGGGATCGCTGGTCAGCAGGGACTCAGTGGGTCTGTTTCCTCACTGTATCTAAACTAAATTAGACTCAACAACACTCCATCGAAAACAGTCAACTACAGTGGTTGAGTATGGGAGACAAACATCACTCTCAGCAAAATATCCCAACATCCGCATTGGAAAAGCATCCTCGAGTTAGACAATAGACAATAGACAATAGGTGCAGGAGGAGGCCATTCGGCCCTTGGAGCCAGCACCGCCATTCAATGTGATCATGGCTGATCATCCCCAATCAGTACCCCGTTCCTGCCTTCTCCCCCATATCCCCTGACTCCTCTATTTTTAAGACCCCTATCTAGCTCTCTCTTTAAAGCATCCAGAGAACCGGTCTCCACCGCCCTCTGAGGCAGAGAATTCCACAGACTCACCACTCTCTGTGAGAAAAAGTGTTTCCTCGTCTCCGTTCTAAATGGCTTACCCCTTATTCTTAAATTGTGGCCCCTGGTTCTGGACTCCCCCAACGTCGGGAACATGTTTCCAGCTCCCACTGATTAACGGAAGGGACATGGAAGAAAAGCACATTTACCTTTGGGACTCAGATGCTGATCTGTGAGGGTTTCAGCATCGTGCTGCAAGGCAGAGAACCAGGGATTACGTACAGATGCCAAGAATGAGGTTTAACAACCTTCATCCTCACTGTCTGCAGCATATTCTTGGCAGCCCACGGCAGGAAAAGCTTCCAACTCAATAGACCTCTCGGAAACAAAAACGTAAATCATCCCAGCATTAATAAAGCAAAATAAATTGTGTTATGCTGCACAGGATGAAAGATGACCTCATCCCCACCTCATCCTCAACTCCACACAGGGTCGTGCCCCAAGTAGGAAGACCACTTGGGTGTCCAAACCTCCAACTTACCAAAAGAGATATGAAAGCCCTAAATGTCGGTTCAAAGTTAGACACTGCAGTTGATGAGGGAAGGAATGGTGACATTGACTGAGGTTGGGATAAGCCAGCAAGATTAATACTTCTAATAACTCCATAGCACAAACCAGTACTATAGGCATGGCTGTAGACTGATAAATCATCCAACATAATTCGCCAAAGACACCTTTAGTTGTGGCATGCGGTAGACCCCATAAAAGGCAAAGAAGTGGCTTATTTATTCATCAAATCGAATTTAGTGCATGAAGCCATTTGAAGAAAGCCTAACGTCCATCCACTCCAGGAGATGGAAGGGTATCAATCAACCTATCGGCACAGATTAGGTTTTCAGTTTAGTTTAGAGACACAGCATGGAAACAGGCCCTTCGGCCCACTGTGTCCGTGCCGACCATCGATCACCCGTTCACACTCGTTCTGCGTTACCCGACACACTAGGGGCAATTTACAGAGGTCCAACTAACCTGCAAACCCGCAGGTCCTCGTGATGTGGGAGGAAACCGGAGCACCTGGAGAAAACCCAAGGGGTCACTCACAGGGAGAGCATGCAAACGCCACACAGGCGCTGCACTCGAGGTCAGGATTGAACCTGAGTCTCTGGAGTTGTGAGACAGCATCTCTGCCAGCTGCCCCACTGTCAGACGCAATATAAATTGTAGTATATTTCTGCATTCATATATTTATATACAGGATACACTGACAACATCTCTCCACAATAGTGAAACTGGCAATATATATCTGTATACCATATGTAGTATGAAGAATGTGCAGTATATATTTGTATGCTATATGAACATGTGAGCCGTATCCCAGTACAATATATTTCTGAATGGTGGGTGGTTGTAAACATGTAGAAGCATTTAGGATCTCTGTGTCATGTCAGTGGAACCTCCTAAAGTCAAGGAATTGCTTCCAGCATTGTTGTTTTAAGAAAGTGTTTTGGTTGCCTTGGGCATTAGCCAAGACACTGGATGAAGTAGGATGCAGATGCTGGTTTAAATCAAAGGTCGACACAAAATGCTGGAGTAACTCAGCGGGACAGGCAGCATCTCTGGAGAGAAGGAGTGGGTGACGTTTCGAGTCGAGACGTCATTGAGTCTGAAAAAAGGCCTCGACCTGAAACATCACCCATTCCTTCTCTCCAGAGATGCTGCCTGTCCCGCTGAGTCACTCCAGCTATTTGTGTCTACACAGGATGAAGTCCTATGTTCTTTTGGGCTGATGGAAAGCGCCTCAAAATAGGAACTCACCTAAAATATGCTGGTGCGGCACCTTCTCAGCACTGCACTGATGTATCAAAGTGAACAATAGGTTACATTCTGTAGCAACAAGGAGGCTCGCATTAAACGGAGAGCGGGTAGCGATGTCGGGGTAGAGGCACACGGACAAGTATAGGTAGATTTTGTTGAGATACACAGCTTCTGAAAATCTTTACTGTCAACCCTTGTGTTACATTAGAGCCAGTACCGGAAATTAACCCTGAGAGAACGCACAGATCAGGAAACAAAGAATGGGTCACGGAATAGATATTTGCTCCTACAGAATTCACATGGGGCAAAAAGAAAAACGAAATAGACACAAAATGCAAAACGTTCTCAATTTTGGTCAAGGGTTTGTGTGACGGAAAATCATCTCTTTCCCAGGAACGCAACCCTTCCGTGACATGTGGATGTAGAATTAGAGAGGGAAACAGACCCTTCAGCCCAACACGGCCATGCCAACCGAGACGCCCGTCTAAACTAGTCCCATTTGCCTGCATTTTGGCCCATATCCCTCTAAACCTTTCCTATCCGTCCAAGTATTTTTTAAATGTTGTTATTGTATCTGCCTCAACTACAGTACTTCCCTTGGCAGCTTGTTCCATTTACCCATGTGTGAAAATGTTGGCCATTGGGTTCCTATTATGTGCGTACTATATAACAACACGTCAATCCACTGGCACTCACCATTGCAGCCGGGTGAACAGTGTAATGTCGCTGTACATGCCTGATGGATGGACTAACATAGTTGCCCATTCAACTATCCCATGAATTCAATGGTAAATCGTAACTTCACCAAACAACCTCTCTGGCCCTGAAAATTAATGCTTAAAGTCATGTGGTCCCATTCCATCTGATTTTTTAATTTTTTTTGTAATAATATTTTTATTATAAGTAATCCATCATAACAACGGTATAACGACTTTTCAAATACACAACCAACTTATTTCAATAATTTACGAATGTTACAAGTAATTCTTATAAACTATTTTTTTAGAAAGTAGAAAAAGAAAAGAATAGATTTTAATCAATAAGAATAGTGATTAAATAATAATTTTGATATAGAAAGAGAAGAGAGAGAGAGAAGAAAAAAAATGTATATATTCTTGTTATATGTATTTAATTAAAACAAAGTATTATATATATATATTAAAAAAAAGAGAGATTATAGTATACATCTTAATAGTGAATAACACAATTTCAAATAGCGATATCAATAGAGACATGTATACAAATCAAAAAGACAAACAGAAAGTTATTTTCATCTGATCCTGCCGGGTACCCATTGAGTTGTGATGCCAAGAACAGCTACCCCTTCAGATATTCTGTATATGGAGACCATATCTGTTCAAAGAGTTCGTATTTGTCCATTAGTATAAATCTGATTCTTTCCAAATGCAACGTCTCCCACATTTCCACTGTCCACATTTTAATTGTGGGGGATAATGTTCCCTTCCAAAATTTCAATATTAATTTTTTCCCTATTATCAAACAGTAATCCAAGAAATTTTTTTGGTTTACTGTTAATGATTTTTTAATTTTAATTGGATATTTAAAAATAAAGAAATTACACCCCTGGCCTTTGTAAATTGCCCCTAGTTTAGTTTAATTTAGTTTTGAGATACAGCACTGAAAAAGGCCCTTTGGCCCACTGAGCCTACGCCGACCAGCGATCTCTGCCTACTAACACTGTCCTGCACACTCTAGGGACAATTTACAATATCACCAAGCCAAAACACGCCCTCAATCCTGTATGTCTATGGAGTGTGGGAGGAAACTGGAGAGCCCCGAGAAAACCCATGCAGGTCACGGGGAGAACGTACCAACCTCGTACAGGCAACACCCGTAGTCAGGAACAAATCTGAGTCGGAAGAAGGGTCTCGACCCGAAACGTCGCCTATCTCCTTCGCTCCTTAGATGCTGCTGCACCCGCTGAGTTTCTCCAGCTTTTTGTGTACCCCCTGAGTCTCTGGTGCTTTAAGGCAGCAACTCTACTGCTGTGTCACCATGTTATCAATAGTATGATGACATAGAACTAGTGTGAACGGGTGATCGATGGTCAACGTGGCCAGAAGGACCTGTTTCTATGCTGTATCTCGAAAATAAACTAAACAATTTTTTTTAGTTTCTTTCCTACCTCTCACATTTATCTTTATATGTTAAACAAACCAATCTTTCACTCACTCTGTCTCCCTCTGTCTGGATGGACATTGATTTAATTCCTGTCCGGGCTCAGTAGTTGTTTTCCAGTCTGACTGTTTATGTGGGTTCTCAGTCGTTCCTTCCAACTCCTCGGGTTCCACATGTTCTGTGGGGATAGCGCTGGTCTTTGTTTTGAGACTGAGCTGAGAGGAACTATTACGTCCACAGCAAGTGTAATAAATAGTGTGTAAAATATGTACATTGTTTAGAGTCCAATTTCAATCACATCATGTAATGGAAAATATTAGTAAGAGTTGGATGAGCTTAGGCGGAGCCTTTCTCCATTTACTATAGACAATAGACAAGAGACAATAGACAATAGGTGCAGGAGTAGGCCCTTTGGCCCTTCGAGCCAGCACCACCATTCAATGTGATCATGGCTGATCATCCCCAATCAGTACCCCGTTCCTGCCTTCTCCCCATATCCCCTCTCTGCTATTTTTCAGCCCTATCTAGCTCTCTCTAGAAAGCATCCAGAGAACCTGCCTCCGCCGCCCTCTGAGGCAGAGAATTCCACACACATTTAGGATGGAGTTTTTGTTTCGTTTTGAAGATGCAGCGCGGAAACAGGCCCTTTAGCACACCGATTCCACGCCGACCATTTATCACCCATTCACGATAGTTTTCTGTTTTCCCACTTTTTCATCCACTCCCCTACACATGAGGGGAAAAATTTCAGTGGCCAATTCACCTACAAACCCGCACGTCTTTAAGATGTGGGGGGGAAACTGTTGAGTGCTGACCATACAATAACGGATGCCTTACACCATTATAAAGATCCAAAGATTTTATTAACTACATAGCAAGCATGACATACACTTGCACGTACTGCTTACACTAAAGGCATCCAGCAAGCAGTGATAACTGTAAAGCTGGTGGGCGTAACTACAGAAGCATGACTCATGAAGTGAGTGACACTAATCCACAGAACCGGGAGAAGACCCAAGAGGTCACAGGGAGAACGTGCAAACTCCACACATGGACAGCGCCCGACGTCAGGATCGAACCCACGTCTCTGGTGCTGTGAGGCAGCAGCTGTGCCACTGCGTTGAGTTTAGACGGAGGCTTTCTTTCCTTATAGCAGAATGTATCTTTCCCCCGACATCCTTGTCCCAGATTCTCCATTTAGTGTTTGCGATTAAGTGAAACAGTCCGAATATAGAAAATAAAAACATCTAAACCTGGCCACGAGGAAATGATAAATCTAGTTGTGGAAAGCGGGGAAACAGGGGGCAAGAGGCTTCACCTCAAGGAGACAGTCTCAGGTGAAAGCTACTGCACATGCCTTGAGTTTGGAGATTTGCCACTAGATATTTAATTAAGGATCCAGTACCAAAGCCTATTAACTATTTATCCGTTCTTAGACATGGCTTTCTTTATACTTAACATTGAAGGGAGTAGGCGATTAAAATAAACTTTAAATAATACATTTAGTAGCTTAGCTAATGCGGAGTTCTTGAGTATTTCCCAGCTCTCTGTGAGTATTTATTTTGTTGAATCGAGAGGGTGCAATTGACTTTGAAAATGTAACAGATGATGCAGACATGGTGCCCATTGTGTTCACTCCAGGTGTGCCAGCAGGTTTTACTATCTGGCTTAGAGCGTGTTAAGTGTATAATTTGTGAATCTGAATGGCTCTCATAAAACGAGGGGAAGTGATCAGTTAACGGGGATTTTAATATTCCAAGGCTTCTTTGTTGAAATACCTTTGAACACTGGATTTTAACGGCGCCCGCACACATTTTATGATTTACAAGCCACATGTTCCAAAAAAAAACAGGGTGATCTTACAGAGAAGAGTGTGCACAAGATCATGAGGGGAATAGATAGGGTGAATGCACAGTTTATGTTTAAGAAGGAATTGCAGATGCTGGAAAAATCGAAGGTTGACAAAAATGCTGGAGAAACTCAGCGGGGTGAGGCAGCATCTATGGAACGAAGGAATAGGTCACCTATTCGGGTTTTGGGTCGAGACCCTTCTACAGAATGCACAGTCATTTTTCCCAGAGTCGGGGTATCAAGAACCAGAAGACCTAGGTTTAAGGTGATGGGGGGGGGGGGGGGGTGAAAGATTTCATAGGAACTTGAGGGGCAACTTTTTCGCTCAGAGTTTGTTGGGTGCATGGAACAAGCTGCCAGAGGAGGACACAGTGCTGGGGGAGCTGGGTGTGTCAGGCAGCAGAGGTGTCACGTCCTAATACATAGCCTATCCATGTCCTCCTGAGATGCTGCTTGACCTGCTGAGTTACTCCAGCACATTTGTCAGCGAGCATCTTAGTTCCTTGGGAGCACCACTGGAGAGAAGGAATGGGTGACGTTTCGGGTCGAGACCCTTCTTCAGCTTTTTGTATCGATCTTCAGTGTAAGCCAGCATCTGCAGTCCCTTCCTACACATCTTAGTTCCTGGGCTCTGTGTGCCAGAGCAGGCAGTTGAGGCAGGGACGATAACAACATTGAAACGATATTTGGACAGGTACACGGATAGGACAGGTTTGGAGGGAATGTGTGGAAAGGAACTGCAGATGCTGGCTTACACCGAAGATCGATACAAAAAGCTGAAGATGGGTCTTGACCCGAAACGTCACCCATTCCTTCTCTCCAGTGGTGCTCCCAAGGAACTAAGATGCTCGCTGACAAATGTGCTGGAGTAACTCAGCAGGTCAAGCAGCATCTCAGGAGAACATGTATCAGGACGTGACACTTCTGCTGCCTGACCCACCCAGCTTCCCCAGCATTTAGTCCTCCCCTGGCAGCTTGTTCCATGCACCCAACAAACTCTGAGTGAAAAAGTGAAAATGCAGGAGTAACTCAGCGGGACAGGCAGCACCTCTGGAGGGAAGGGAAGGGTGAGGTTTCGAGGGATATGGGCCAGTGGGGCTAATTTGGAGTTGAGCCGAAGAGCGTTTCTCTGCCGTCTGACTCTTGTAACTTTGCGGTTTCCCGCAGGTATCTTTTTCGGAATCGGGTTCCTTGCCGAACTCCTCTGGAAGTGATGTGACCTCTCTGTCCTCGCAGTTGCCGGACACCCCGAACAGCATGGTGCCCAGCCCGGTGGAGACGTGAGAAGCGAGCCGCCCTCCGGTTCAGCCGCCGCATGTTCCCACGTAACCCACCCCCCCCGCATGAACAGAGCGAACCTCCGGGCAACAGAACGACCGCTCCCCGCTGTGGGGTTTTCTACACGCATCTCTCCCCAGGGAGGCTCGCCAAGACTGCCAAACACCAAAAAAGAAGAAAAAAACGCACATGGATTTTTGTTCTTTCAAAAACTGCCACGACAGAACTCTCCCCTCAACCCACGAGTTGTAAATATTTTACATCAAAGCCAAATTAGGTTTTTAGGACTCAAGAAAACGGTGAATAAGACAGAGGAGAGAGGGGCGCCAGTATGTGATGTTTGCCTCATCCGACCGGCGAGGAGGGGAAAGGGATGTTTTATTTGGTGCACAAGACTGTTGGGACTTCACTGCCCTCGACTCCGGCTGGAAATGTTTCGGAACCTCGTTGGAAGTTGTGATAACGGGCCGTCTCTCACCGAGTGTGTCCCCCCCCCCCCCGACACACTCTCCACCCAACCCTATCCCACCCCTCGGGTTTCAATCCATCTCTCACTCCACCCATCCCCAGAGAGAGAAAGAGAGAGTGAGAGGGAAAGAGACTCACCCCCCACTCCCCCCCCCCCCCTCCCTCCTCATACCCTCACCTTGGTTAAAACAGCATGACTGGAAAAAAAAATAATATAATTGTCGATTCCTCTCCACCCATCCCCCCCCCCCCCCCCATACACGTTGTAAAAGTATATATGTACCTAAATCAACGGTGGTGAGACCACACCACTACCCCCCCCCCCCCCCCACTCCCCACCCCTTAACGGAGTAAGTTATTGCTATTTATTGTAAGAACCGCAATTGAAACTGGGATTAAAATATTTGATCTTATAAAGAAAATAATTGTCAACTGTGCACAGAGTGAGCAACACCGCAAATTGGAGGAACAGCACCTCATATTCCGCTTGGGGGGTCTGCAACCTCTTGGCATGAACGTTGAATTCTCTCAGGGTACACAAAAGGCTGGAGTAACTCAGCGGGTGCAGCAGCATCTAAGGGGCGAAGGAGATAGGCGACGTTTCGGGCCGAACCCCTTCTTCAGACCTTCTTCAGAGAATTCAGAATTGAATTCTCTCAATTCTGTTAACCCTTGCTGTCTCCTCCCCCTTCCTACCTCTTCCCTCAGCCCTGGGGCTCCTTCTCCTCCTTTTTCCTTTCTCCCCCACCCCCCCCCCCCCCCCCCCCCCCCTCCCCGTCAGTCTGAGGAAGGGTTTCGGCCCGGAAACATTGCCTGATCTCCTTCGCTCCATAGATGCCGCTGCACCCGCTGAGTTTCTCCAGCATTCTGTGTACCCTGTGCATACTACAGGTCGTGTAGAAGGTTGCAAACCCTGCCTAAGGTAGACACACAAAGAGCTGCAGTAACTCCGCGGGTCAGGCGGCATCTCTGGAGAGAAGGAATGGGTGATGTTTCGGGTCGAGACCCTTCTTCAGACCAGTACAGCACCGCCACTGGCTTTACAGCGGTTTTGTTCACTCAGGCGTTCGAACGAACCCGACTGGTTAACGTGTAGGTACGAACTGCAGATGTGTTTAAAAAAGGAACTGCAGATGCTGGAAAATCGAAGTGCTGGAGAAACTCAGCGGGTGCAGCAGCATTTATGGAGCGAAGGAAATAGGCAACGTTTCCTATTTCCGTAATCCCAAACTCTGTAATCCCTTAGGGTTTCAGCCCGAAACGTTGCCTATTTCCTTCGCTCCATAGATGCTGCCGCACCCGCTGAGTTTCTCCAGCACATGTGTCCAGCCTAAGAACTGCAGATGCTGGTTTAAACCGAAGACAGACACACAAAAAGCTGGAGTAACCCCGCGGGGACAGGCAGCATCTCTGGAGAGAAGGAATGGGTGACCCTTCTTCAGTCTGTAAGAAAGGGTCCTGACCCGAAACGTCACCCGTTGCTTCTCGATGCCCGTCCGCCTCAACGCGACGACGAGGTCGCGTAATTTGCGTAAAGTGGGACAGGGCCTTAACTCAGCGGGACAGGCA
>CM069169.1:12235888-12390888 GCA_035221665.1 Okamejei kenojei | reverse complement strand
GGGGGGGAGGAATTGAAAAAGGGAGGGAAGAGAGGGAGAGAGAGAGAGAGGGTGTGTATGAGGAAGAGAGAGAGGGGGGATCTGTACTTGTGACTTCCTTGCCTGTTGAGTTTCACTTGTTTAGTGTAAGTCTAGACAACGTAGAGCGATTGGCGGCTGCTTATCTCTTTCTGGCATCACCTGCAAACCATACATTGAATCGGAACCACAACAAAACACCGTTTGTTAGCTGCGGGTTCCACTGGACCTAGCCTAGCGTGTCCTGGTTTATTTTGTTTTCAGACAGACAGTTCTGTCTATCCGCGACCAGGGACGGACACTGA
Source organism: Okamejei kenojei (assembly GCA_035221665.1). Classification (NCBI taxonomy): domain Eukaryota; kingdom Metazoa; phylum Chordata; class Chondrichthyes; order Rajiformes; family Rajidae; genus Okamejei; species Okamejei kenojei. Next base: position 12,390,565 of record CM069169.1, on the reverse strand, counting down.
CTGTTGATGGTGATATTGACCGCGGGAGAATTCCAAGCGCCAACCGCCGCAGGTCATTGAAATGACCCGGGTCAATCTCTCAAAAGCTTCACAGAAAGTGTAACATCTTAAACGTCAGCTCTTTGTTTCCCAGGCTTCGGCCAAAAAAACGAGATGAAGGGAATAACTATGAAGACACCTGAGCCAGCGAAGCGTGTAACATACTGTATTTTATTCTAAAATGAGTGTTCAATTTGTAACCGATTAAAAGCTATACTTAGTTCCTTACAATCTTTATTAAAATGAATCTGTGTACTTTCGCTACAGTTCTGAATCGGCGCAAACTCGTTCGAGTTCACTCTCCGCCGGGGTATGACAAAAAGTGACTAGAAATCTGTCAGGACAGTCGTAATCAAAGATTATAGAGTTCTTTGGTCTTACTACGCACTGGAACCTAAACACACCCCGGTCACACAAATGGAGCATCAGTTTGCTTGAGTTCTCGCCCGTGTACGCGAGAAATATATAGATAAGCCCAGATCAGACACAAATGGACATTGTGACATTTACTGAGACTCACAAAACAGGGCTACGAAACGGTAACGATTTTGATCACAATTGTTAGAACAAGTCGTTCATTTAAATGTGACTATGGGATGTATTTGAGCTGGTTAGTTAGCGTTTGCGAAAGGGTGTCGATTCTAAAGCACTAAAACGCGTGCAGTTTGACTAATGTTCGTGAAAAGAATCGCGTGGAATTTACTAAATCTCTCTCCTGGAATATTCATTCATCAAATACATTTATGTTTCTTGGTGTTGAGTTCCACGCTGCAGGTTTCTCGTGTGCTCAGTAAAGAGAGACGAGAGAGAAAATGTGGGCCCTCTGAATACCCCGCTCGCTACTCAGCTCTCGTTGTCCGAATAGGGAGGGGGGGTTACTGAGTAACAAAAACTTACAGAAGAAAGTCACAAACTGGCAAAGACACCCGGAGGAGATTGGTTCTCGCCTGGAGGAGAAATTCAATTAAACGTCGTGTTATCAATTTTCAGAAGTAAAAATTAAAATAAATATATCCACGAATTTGATAAATTACCACAGTAAACCGCTCGCAACCACAAATTGTCAAGGAGTTCTGAGGTTAAGGATAATTGAAAATTGGTGCAGCCGGCCCGCGCTCTCTTAGTTGAAATGTAAAAACATGAAATACAAAATTACGGTGCAACATCGATGATGTTTCTTGACGTTTGAAACATTCTTAAAACACGAAGTGTAAACAGGACCAGTGCCCGGGGTTACTACTTGAAACATAAGCAGCTCTGCGGCGAATCCCGCATCAAATATGGATTACAGAGAGTAATATCAATGCAAATGGAATATGAACATGCTAATGGAATGACGAGCAACCTCCGATTGATTGCTTAAACCATAATCAATAGTTATTTTATTGGCCACGATTAAAATTCAGCCCTTATTACCTTCCCCCCCCCCCCCCCCCCCCCCACACACACACTAAATGGGGAAGGATCGCTGGCTTTAGTAGTGTGAGGCAGATAAGAATTGTCTGTTGTTATAGAAATACAACAACTTTAGAGTTTCTTCTCCGGGCCACACACACAAAAAGTTCCTCAGAAAACCAAAACACATGAAGTAATATTAAGCGTCCTTTAATGAGAGGCGAGGAATGAAGGGGGAGGGGGCGATTCTTATTATTGAAATGCCCTTTTCTTTCCATTAGTATTTCACGCACAATACCCTTAAACACGTGCAGTCAATGGACCTGGCACATGTGTCATCCGTGTTAGCTGTGGTCACATTTATTACCAGCAAGTACACAGGTGATATCCATTCCAGGATTTTATTTTTTTAACTTCGGGGACATTGAATTTCCCGTGAAGTCCAGAGACAAGGGGAGGCGGGCGTCTGATTTCGCAGGAAATAAAGGAATCCGGATTACAGATAGTGCAAGCAGCTCAGGAAAATGTCAAGGTAGTCCATTGGCGTCAAATAAAGCAATCCCCACCTCCCCTCTTCCCTCTTCCCTCTCACTCAAACACACACACACACACACACACACACACACACACACACACACACACACACACACACACACACACACACACACACACTCACTCACTCACACACACACTCACACACACACACACACACACACACACACACACACACACACACACACACACACACACACACACACACACACACACACACACACACACTCACACACACACACACACACTCACACACACACACACACACACACACACACACACACACACTCACACACACACACACACACACACACACACACACACACACACACACACACACACACACACACACACACACACACACACACACACACTCACACACTCACACACACACACACACACACACACACACACACACACACACACACACACACACACACACACACACACACACACACACACACACTCACACACACACACACACACACACACACACACACACACACACACACACACACTCACACACACACACACACACACACACACACACACACACACACACACACACGCACACACACACGCACACACACACACACACACACACACCTTACCCCAACCGAACCGGTACCAGAGTACAGGCCAGGGAGTGACAGATTGCAGTCAAGCGCTCACACATGTACATTTTACAATTTAAACTTTTAAAAGTTGATTTAATACATTTACATCTTATATCAAAAGTTCAACGTTTGATTTTACATATTTATATATATTAAACGTTGAGTAATGGCATTTACACATCGGCATTTTATAATTGTTAACATTTTTAAAGTTGGTTTTATATATTTACAAATTAAACGTTTAAAAGTTGACTTTACACATATGCATCTTAGAATATCTAACTAAAGTTGATTTTCTATTTTTACATCTAATAATTAACTAAGGCTAATTGTTCATATTTACATCTCATTTAAAAAGTTGATTTTTCATATTTACATCTTATAACATTTAACGTTTAAAACGTTGATTTTTCATACTTACAACTCATAATATTTAACGTTTGACAGACAATTGAGAAACTGAACAGACTGTGCAGCGCGGCGCACAATCGGTGCTTGAGAATTTTCAACCCAAATCTCGGATAGCAGAGATTTAAGGGTGGAAAATACCTTACGACGTTACAAACCACCACTGATGTTGTGAAACGGAGAAATGCGGCACACAGATGTCCACTCAAACTCCCTCGAACTACAACCCGGACCATGAAGATACGAGAGTATGGACGGTGGAATATATACACGCCGAAATAAAGCGTTTGGAAGAATTTAACCTCGGTTTACGCCTTTACCTCCGCAGATGCTGCCTGGCGGTTTAAACCGAAGATAGACACAAAAAGCTGGAGTAACTTAGCGGGACAGGCAGCATCTCTGGAGAGAAGGAAAGGGTTATGTTTCGGGTGGAGACCCTTCTTCAGACATTAAAGTTAAATTATTTTGAAGGATCTCGATCCGAAACGTCACCTATTTCTTCTCTCCAGAGACGCTGCCTGTCCTGCTGAGTTACTCCAGCATTTTGTGGCGAGCTGAGTTCTGCCTGCCAGCCTTCTATTTTCTGTTCGACAAAGCATGGGGTTTTATGATCTGACCCGGAGAATCTCTGGCCTGAGATCTTCTGGTGATCCTGAAGCGTGTGAGTGAGCGCATACAAACGGCTGGAGAAACTCAGCGGGTGCAGCAGCATCTGAGGAGCGAAGGGGATAGGCGACGTTTCGGGCCGAAACCCTTGAGCGCCGGGGCAGCTGAACACAAACATTTCACATTAAAGTCTGAAGACGGGTCTCGACCCGAAACGTCACCTATTCGTTTTCTCCAGAGATGCTGCCTGACCCGCTGAGTTACTCCAGCATTTTGTGTTTATCTTCACTTTAATTTCACTTTGCCAACATTTTAACTTAAGATCATAAGGTGATAAGTGATAGGGGAAGAATGAGGCCATTCGGCTCAATAGACAATAGGTGCAGGAGTAGGCCATTCGGCCCTTCGAGCCAGCATCGCCATTCAAAGTGATCGTGGCTGACCCTCCCCAATCAGTACCCCGTTCCTGCCTTCTCCCCATATCCCCTGACTCCGCTATCTTTAAGAGCCCTATCTAGCTTTCTCTTGAAAGTATCCAGAGAGCTCATTGTCTACTCTGCCATTCAATCATGGCTGATCTATCTCTCCCTCCCAACCCCATTCTCCTACCTTCTCCCCATAACCCCAGGCACATGTACTAATCAACCTTAAATACATCTACTGACTTGGCCTTCTGTGGCAATTCTCCCAGATTCACCCGCCCTCACTTTCCATCAACGTCAAGAGTCAAGAGCCATTCCTACCTGCTGCAGCTTCTCAGACCCATCAACACACAGACAATATGTAATAATCGATATCACAATCAATAATACTAGGTAACCTTCACACTGACGTGCGACCAAAAACACAGTCCATGGAAGACCATGACATTCCTTCCCACCCTGACCCTAATAGGAAATATTCGCTTCCATTGCTCCGGTATTTCCATTAAATCTTCTCCCATGTTCACACAACAGTTACACCCGATATAAACAGAGCAACAAAACTTGCAGGAAGGAACTGCAGATGCTGGTTTACACCGAAGATAGACACAAAAAGCTGGAGTAACTCAGCGGGACCGGCAGCATCTCTGGATGGAAGGAATGGGTGATGTTTCAGGTCGAGACCCTTCTTCACACTGGGAGCCAGGGGAGAGGGCGACACGGAGATATGGAAGGATAAGGTGTGAAAACGAGTGATCAAGTGGGACGAAGTGCAAGGAAAATGTAGAGGAGGAATCGCAGAGGGGGAGCAGCGAGAGAGGGTGTTGCAGGACTCAGTTCTGTTCAGTTCGGTTTTATTTGTCATATGTAGGTTCACACAGGGTCAACGGTGCAATGAAATAGTAGAAATTAGGTGCGGAGTAGGCCATTCAGCCCTTCGAGCCTGCACCGCCATTCAATATGATCATGGGATCATCCAACTCAGTATCCCGTACCTGCCTTCTCTCCATACCTCTGATCAAATGCCAATGAACTGGCCTCAACTACCCTCTGTGCAGAGAAGAAACCACTCTCTGGTGAAAAAGGTCTAAAGACCCCTGTCCTGGAAAACAACTTGATCACAACCTTGAGGAGCAGATGAAATGTATAGGAGGGAACTGCAGATGCTGTCTGTGAACATTACTTAACTTGCGTAACTCGCCCCACTATTAATTTAACGCATAGATTCCGTTGGTGAATGCAAATTGCTTCACTCTTATCGCCATCACACCCTGTAATGCCAGGCAATGACGTTCAAATATGTCAAAGAGTCGACACTATGTTCAGAGTAAAGCACCAATAGGTCAATATTGATGCACCATTTGGCATTGATATTGGTTTAGATCTATTATTCTAACCTGTACCGTGATACCATGAGTTTTCAATATGGAAGTACAACAGGTAGTGCAAACGAGCAAAGAAACAGCACACATAATATAGTTACTGCTCCAGAGAAAGTGCAGAGAAAAAAAGTGCAAGGGTGCAAAGAGGTAGACTGGGGGATCTGTAATCCATCTTTAGCTTAGGTTCCAATTCAAAAAGTCATCCATCCATGTACTCCAGGGATGCAATCTGACCCGCTAAGTTACTCCAGCATTCTGTGTTTTTCCTTATGACAGGTCTGTTCAATAGTCTTATAACAGCAGGGAAGAAGCTGTCACTGAATCTGTCAGTACGGACTTCCAAGCTTTTCCTATCATCTGCACCGCGGGAGATGGGAGAAAAGGGAATGACCAGATGTGAGTAATCGTGCATTCTGAGGCAGCACGATGCGAAACTGGAGACAATAGACAATAGACAATAGGTGCAGGAGGAGGCCATTTGGCCCTTTGAGCCAGCACCGCCATTCAATGTGATCATGGCTGATCATCCCCAATCAGTACCCCGTTCCTGCCTTCTCCCCATATCCCCTCTCTGCTATTTTTAAGAGCCCTATCTAGCTCTCTCTTGAAAGCATCCAGCGAACCTGCCTCCGCCGCCCTCTGAGGCAGAGAATTTCACAGACTCGCCACTCTCTGTGAGAAAAAGTGTTTAATCGTCTCCGTTCTAAATGGCTTACAAGATGATGTTGGGGAATCTGATCTGTGTGATGGACTGGGCTACATCCACAACTCTCTGCAATTTCTGTATGGAAAAGAACTGCAGATGCTGGTTTAAACCGAAGATAGACACAAAAGTTGGAGTCACTCAGCAGGTCAGGCAGCATCTCTGGAGAAAAGCAATAGGTGATGTTTCGGGTCGAGACCCTTCTTCGGATTTGTGTCTTGGGCAGAGCTGTTGTCAAATCCAGTTGTGATGTATTCCAATAGGATGCTTCCAGTTGTGTAACTTGTTAGTAAGAGGCACCAAAATGCTGGAGAAGCTCAGCGGGACAGGCAGCATCTCTGGAGGGAAAGGAATGGGTGACGTTTCGGGTCAAGACCCTTCTTCAGACTGAGAGTCATGGGAGAGGGAGAGTGGAGATATGGGAGGGTAAGATCTATCTTTCTCTCACAACCCCATTCTCCTGCCTTCTCCCCATAACCACTGGCACCCGTACTAATCAGGAACATAAGGTAGACACAAGTGCTGGAGAAATTCAGCGGGTGAGGCAGCATCTATGGAAATAGGCAACGTTTTGGGCCCAAACCCTCGAAACGTTGCCTATTTCCTATTTCCTTCGCTCTGTAGATGCTGCTGCACCAGCTGAGTTTCTCCAGGACTTTTGTCTACCTTCAATTTTCCAGCATCTGCAGTTCCTTCTTAAACCCCTAATCAAGAATATAGATATCTCTGCTTTTATAATATTAATTGACATCCTCAACAGCCTTATGTTGCAATGACTGCAATCAACTGTCTCTTGATCTGACGCCCTTCAGTCTCCCTTCCACTTACTCCATCATCCCCTCCTCACCTGTATCCACCTGAAGAAGGGTTTCTGCCCGAAACGTTGCCTATCTCCTTCGCTCCATAGATGCAGCTGCACCCGCTGAGTTTCTCCAGCATTTTGTGTACCCTCGATTTTCCAGCATCTGCAGTTCCTTCTTTAACTCTATATCCACCTTCCAATGTGACTCAAGATTTCAGCCTCTGCTGCTCCTTGTGTCTCCGTGTCTCTGCAGGGGGTTATTTTGTTTTAACTTTGCACGGTCAGTGATGAAAGGGACACCGATAAGGGGAGAAGAGGGGGGATGAAATGTAAAGCTGGAGGGAGAGATGTGGGAGGGAGGTCAAATGGGGTGTATAAGGAGAGGCAAGTTGGGGTACGCGTTGCATTGAAGGAGAGATACACAATGACCTTGGGGAAGGTGTTTGCGTGGTTGGGTGATCCCCACCTCCCGGGTTCACTTTACTCAAACCAGCTTTTTTTCAGTTATTCATTTAAACCGCTGCAGCTCACATGCACCAAGCCTCTGTAAATCGCCCCTAGTGTGTAGGGAGGGGACCACAAAGTGGGCTAACTCACGTTGAACTAGTGTGGATGGGCGATTGATGGCTGGCATGAACTCGCGGTGTGATCTGTCGTTTTCACACCTTACCCTTCCATATCTCCCGACTCCCTGACTCTCAGACTGGAGAAGGGTCCCGACCCGAAACGTCACCCATTCCTTCCCTCCAGAGACGCTGCCTGTCCCGCTGAGTTACTCCAGCATTTTGCTTCTGTCTTCGGTGGGCAGAAGGGCCTGTTTGCACTCTGTGTCTCTGAACTAAACTAAACGAAGGCGATAAATGGTGGAATTGCAAAGCTGTTAAAGAAGGAACTGCAGATGCTGGAGAATCGAGGGTACACAAAAGGCTGGAGAAACTCAGCGGGTGCAGCAGCATCTAAGGAGCGAAGGAGATAGGCGACGTTTCGGGTCGAGACCCTTCTTCAGAATTGCAAAGCTGCCTTGATTGCTGTGTGTTATGTTTTGACGAGTCACTGAGGTTTGAAAGCTGAAGCCGATTCGCAGTTTATTCCCCTTGGACGCGGCTAAAAGGCGGCGGAGGACGGAGTTAGACGGCAGGGCAGGAATATAATCCTACCCGCTCTGTTTACACGAGGCGGCATTTGAACTCACGAGTTAAACCATCACCGAGTTGTAACCCGACCCGGTCGGGAGTTTTGTCCAAGGAACTACCTGCAGATTTTAAAATATTTTTCAATTCGCATTAACAACCCCCCCCCCCCCTCCCCCCCCCCCCCCCCACACACACACACACACACACACACACACACACACTGAGAAACTGCCGACGTAAGCATAAAGTTCCACAAGTGAAGATAACTGAGGCGCTGCGGCGGCGATCCCCACCCAGCATCACTGGGACTGAACTAGTACCAGACACGATAGTTTCATTCACTGTGAATCGCACGGGAGAATCTTTTAAACCGAGACAGAAAATGCCCATCCGAGCGACCCGGGCGGCAAAACTCGAGAAGTGTTTTCTGGCCGGAGGGCGGTGACCTTTAACTGTGGACCGGCGGAGTGGAGTCCAAGTTCGGCGCAGCGGAGGCGGCTGCCCCGGGTAGACCTCGCCTCCTCGCCCCAGGACGCTTCGAAGGGCAGAGATGCGTCGGGGAGGAACTCCAGATGCTGGTTTACAACCGAAGATAGAGACACGCAAAAAAAAAGCTGGAGTAACTCAGCGGGACAGAGGACACACGTGGAGTTTAAGAAGGAACTGCAGATGCTGGAAAAATCGAAGGTAGACAGACAAAAGTGCTGGAGAGGCAGCATCTATGGAGCGAAGGAAATAGGCAACGTTTCCCGAAACGTTGCCTATTTCTGTAATCCCAAAGTCTGTAATTCCCTTGGGGGTTCGGCCCGAAACGTTGCCTATTTTCCTTCGCTCCACAGATGCTGCCGCACCCGCTGAGTTTCTCCAGCACTTTTGCCTACCTAAGAACTGCAGATGCTGGTTTAACCCGAAGACAGACACACAAAAAGCTGGAGTAACTCAGCGGGGACAGGCAGCATCTCTGGAGAGGAGGACTGGGTGACGTTTCGGGTCGAGACCCTTGTTCAGACTGTAAATGGGTCTCGGAGTAAGATCTGGATTGTAACATAACTTCAGGAGGATGGACCTTGCATCTTAAATATCCTGCCACCGAAATGAAAGACATTCATATAATATTCGGCCGAAACCCTTCTTCAGTCACATGGAACTGCAGACGCTGGAATCTTCAGCAAAACACAAAGTGCTGGAGGAACTCAACAACAGGTTAAGCAGCATCTGTGGGGGGAACGGACGGGCGAGTGTTGGGGGCCGGGACCCTTCTGCAGACTCTCGCCTAAGATACACACAAAATGCTGGAGCAACTCGGCGGGATCTCTGGAGAGAAGGAGTGGGTGATGTTTCGGGTCGAGACCCTTGTTCAGATTTGTTATTCCCTCTCTCCAGAGATACTGCTACCTGTCCCGCTGAGTTACTCCAGCATTTTGTGGCTATCTTCGGTGTAAACCAGCATAGAAACATAGAAAATAGGTGCAGGAGGAGGCCATTCGGCCCTTCGAGCCAGCACCGCCATTCAATATGATCATGGCTGATCGTCCCCAATCAATAACCCGTGCCTGCCTTCTCCCCATATCCCTTGACTCCACCAGCCCCTAGAGCTCTATCTAACTCTCTCTTAAATCCATCCAGTGACTTGGCCTCCACTGCCCTCTGTGGCAGGGAATTCCACAAATTCACAACTCTCTGGGTGAAAAAAGTTTTTCTCACCTCAGTCTTAAATGACCTCCCCTTTATTCTAAGACTGTGTGGCCCCTGGTTCTGGACTCGCCCAACATTGGGAACATTTGTCCTGTAGACGCTGCATCTGCAGTTCCTCCCTACACACGAGCTCTCTCTCTCTCTCTCTCTCTCTCTCGCTCGCTATCCTGACCAAAACATCATTCTCCCAACATCCGAGGGTTTTGCCAAGACCACATTGACTGCCACTGTGCGTTTGCTGCGTGAGACCTGCACAAGAGCGACGCGGTTCAATATCATTAAATCCTTCTCCCCCGAGGACGTGGCAGGCGCGATACTAATTACGGATCTTTATATTCAGTGGGTGGAAGAAATCGCTTCTCTATCTAGTTCTTCTAGTCTAGTTTCGGCCCCGAATCGCTCAGAGAGGACGGTCTCGACCCAAAACGTCACCTGTTCCCTTTTTCTCCAGAGACGCTGCCCGTCCCGCTGTGTTACTCCAGCGTTTTAGTGTCTGCCTTCGGTCGGGAATGAAAGCAATGGAGAATGGAGAATCTTCCAACGCGGCGCCGCGTTCAGTGTGACCGCCCGCTTTGCCAAAGGTCGCATTCACAACTTGAAACACCGCCGCCTCTCTCCGTCTTCAATATCAGTTTTGTAGCCACCAGCACTAGTCTGCCGCACTAATATTGAGATATAGAGAACACAAGAAACTGCAGGTGCTGGTTTATTTAAAAAAAAAACCCTCAGCGGGCCAGGTAGCATCTCTGGAGAACTTGGATGTGTGATGTTTCGGGTCGGGACCCGACTCCAGACTATTAGTGATCACTAACTCAAATGTGTGTCTGTAATCCTCTTTTCGTTGAAAGGAGCGGAGCGATTTCAATTCCTGGAAAGCGAGGTTCCTCCAGTTTGGACCAAGTCCAGTCTGAAGCAGTTCCTCTCTCTCGGCTTCAGTTTGAAAGAGTTTTTAGTTCCACCGCACAGGGAAGAAGCCACGACAGGCAACTCGGATGTTTTAACGCGGATATGGAAGCTGTGTCAATCCATCTCTCCCGTATTGTAAAAAAAAACCCCAATATTCTCTGAGAGGGTTTTCCGTTTGAACCGAGGAGCAGTGGAAGGCGAATCAAATCGCAAGATACTCGGCGCATTTCGGGTGAAGCCACCAACTTTCCAGGGCGATGGTTTAATGTTAACCTCTGCGTTTATTTTCCCTCTAAAGACCTCCCGGTAGCTTCAATCACGCACTCCACAAATTTCACCAGGACTGCCCTGAGCATTTTTACAGCGCTAATAGTAGACCGCTAGCAGTTGGGGTGTGAGATAGATTCCCCGCGACCAACTGGGGACCTCACTCGCCTCTCCAGTTAAGCCCAGGCTCGCCACCCAGGGAGGTTTCTAAAGATTAGATCCCTGGGTTTGTATTCACGCTCTGACAATAAATATCCCACTAACCCCGGAGGCTTGAAGAGATCGTTTCAGATCTCTGCCGAATATTTAAAATTCCCTGACCACCCCTTATTTTAATTCCAATTCTGTCTTCAACTGAAATAGACACAAAGTGCTGGCGCTGAAGAAGGGTCTCGACCTGAAAGTTCACTTTCTCCAGAGAGTCACTCCTGCATTGTGTGTCTATCTTCGGTGTAAACCAGCATCTGCAGTTCCCTCCTAACACATCTATCTAGATTCTGAACCCTGGAATCCAATCCCTGAAGTTCCCTGTGCTCACATCTCTATTAAATAGCTGGAAGTTCACATATTTGACCTCCTTGCGTCAATTTTTCACCAACATTCCTGTTAATTGCCAAATGCCTATTTTTATTATTTTAAGTGTCGCATCACTCACTGCGAATAGTAAATATTGGTGAAGCAGTTTTCTAAACCAGCCTCTGTAGTTCCTCGTGGCTGCTTTTCAATATTGGTATTGAATTGTCCTGCGTTTTAAAAAAAATAAGAACGTTTATAATACTCGGTAGAATTTAGAAGATTGAGGGGGGATCTTATAGAAACTTACAACATTCTTAAGGGGTTGGACAGGCTAGATGCAGGAAGATTGGTCCCGATGTTAGGGAAGTCCAGAACAAGGAGTCACAATTTAGGAATAAGGGGGAAGTCCTTTAGGACCGAGATGATAATTTTTTTTTTTCATACAGAGAGTGGTGAATTCTCTGCCACAGAAGGTAGTTGAGGTCAGTTCAGTGCCTATATTTAAGAGGGAGTTAGATGTGGCCCTTGTGGCTAAAGGGATCAGGGGGTATGGAGAGAAGGCAGGTACAGGATACTGAGTTGGATGATCAGCCATGATCATATTGAATGGCGGTGCAGGCTCGAGGGGCCGAATGGCCTACTCCTGCACCTATTTTCTATGTTTCTATGTTAAGTGTAACTGAAGGAACTGCAAATTCTGGTTTAAACCAAAGATAGACAGGGTCTGCCCGAAATATCACCTATTCCTTTTCTCCAGAGTTGCTGTCTGACCTGCTGAGTTACTCCGGCTTTTAGTGTTTATCAAATGTCTATAATAAGATAGCTATACTAATCACAACTAAGATAATAGAAGAATTTGGCAGGTAGCTAGAGAGAAATTATTTATTTATCATAGCCAAAGTTTTGGCAACCAGAGAAGTTAACTGATTGGCAAAAGAATAAGGGAGGAAATCAAAGGATTCATTATGTAGAAGGTGGATGGAAGCAAATTCAACTGTTACTGATTCTGTATAAAATTATGAGAGGAATAGATCGGGTAGATGCAGAGAGTCTCTTGCCCTGCGTAGGTGAATCGAGGACCAGAAGACATAGGTTTGAGGTGAAGGGGAAAAGAGTTAATAGGAATCTGAGGGGTAACTCTTTCACACAAAGGGTGGAGGGTGTATGGAACAAGCTGCCAGAGGAGGTAGTTGAGGCTGTGACTGTACCTATGTTTAAGAAACAGTTAGACAGGTACATGGATAGGACAGGCTTGGCGGGGTTTGGACCAAACATGCGCAGGTGGGACTAATGCAGCTGGGACATGTTGGCTGGTGTGGGTAAGTTAGGCCGAAGGGCCTGTTTCCACGCTGTATGGTTCTATGACTCCATACTACTTTCAAAAAGGAAAATAAATTGTCCAGAGAGAAATATTTAAGGTTCCAGGAGAAAGTGCTGAGAAACGGAAATGACCATCAGCCATGATTACATTGAATGGCGGTGCTGGCTCGAAGGACCGAACTGCCCACTCCTGCACCTATTGTCGATTTTTGCAGAAATCCTGTACAGGCTGGATGGGCTGAATGGACTCTTTTCTTCTATGAGAGTTATTCCCTGTGATCGAAACGGTGCCTATTTCCTTCGCTCCATAGATGCTGCTGCACCCGCTGAGTTTCTCCAGCATTTTTGTCTACCATTCCCTGTGATCAAGTCACTTCTCTGCACCATTCCCAGCTTACAGTCACAGTATTTGCACTGGAAACACTCACACAGATGATCTGAATGATGTGTTGACATAAAAACTATAAAAAATGTGATTGTAAACATGTTGCTTCCACCATCTATAAACAGTCATTTACTGTCTGTGTAATGTTTTTGTCAATATGCCTTTGTTCCCAATCTCTGCCCCTCCTTTCCCACAGATGCAAATGTTCCTTAGTCATAGTCAGAGAGCGATACAGCATGGAAACAGGCCCTTCGGAGAATCAAGTCCATACTGACTACCAATCACCAGTTCACACTCATCTGATCCCAATGTCATCAACTCCCCTTAGATTCACAGTAGGGGCAATTTACTCTTACAGAGGCCAATTAACCTACCAACCTGCATTTTTTTAGCGGCTGTGTGGGAAACCTGAGCACCTAGAGGAAGCCCACGTAGTCCCAGGGAGAACGTGCAAACTCCACACAGACAGCGGCCAAGGTTAGGGTTGTGGGGCTCTGCAGGGTGTAACACTTTGACACATGTGTGCAAATGCATCAATGTTGCTCTGCATTCCCTCTATTCATCTCTCCATGTGTAATGTGATAAATAAGCTTAGGCTGGGTGCCCGGCTGTATTGGAAGGTAGACAAAAGTGCTGGAGAAACTCAGCGGGTGCAGCAGCATCTATGAAGTGAAGGAAACAGGCAACATTTCGGGCCGAAACCCTTCTTCAGCTGTATTGGAATCTGAGCCAAGCATGAGACCTCTCCTCCTTCAACTTTGCTAGAGAATGGGTTAGCAGCCTCTCAAGGAGAGTTTACTTTAGAGATACAGTGTGGAAACAGGCCCTTTTGGCCCCGCACCGACCAGCGATCCCCGCACATTAACACTATCCTACACCCATTATGGACAATTTTTACATTTACCAAGCCAATTAACCTACATACCTGTACGTCTTTGGAGTGTGGGAGGAAACTGAAGATCTCGGAGAAAACCCACACAGGTCACGCAGGGAGAACGTACAAACTCCACACAGAGAGCACCCGTAGTCAGGATTGAACCTGGGTCTCCGGCGCTGCATTCGCTATAAGACAGCAACTCTGCCGCCGTGCATCCCGTATAAGATAAATTATTATATTTGACCGGATTTTTGCGGGTTAACTGTGTGTTCTTCCTCCCAGATTTAATTCCCTCTTATATTTGACCCATTTTTTCTTGAGATTAAATGCTGGAAATAAAGTGAGGAAAATTTAGTCCAGTGTGCCTGCCACTTCTCTTTGATCCCACACGTCGCCCTTTCCCTATCGTATGAGATATTGCCCTTTATCCAATTCCAAAGGTTCTATGATCATTAATAACCCATTATCTGTTATTTGCACTTTATCAGTTTATTTATTCATGTGTGTATGTATTTATATAATGGTATATGGACACACTGATCTGTTTTGTAGTCAATGCCTACTATGTTCTGTGTGCTGAAGCAAAGCAAGAATTTCAGTGACAATAAACGCACTTGAAATTGAACTCTAACCCGATGTGCTCTCTCTTTCCACAGATGCTGACTGACTGGCTGAGGTTTTTTTGCCTGTTTTTCCTGTTTTTATTTTACCCATTGATCCAATCATGTAAGTCACCATTGGATCTGCTTCTAGTATGCAGATCATAACCAAAGAAAAACAAACCCCGTAGATACACACAAAATGCGAGACAGCATTTTGTGGAGCAAATGGATAGGTAACTTTTCAGGTCAGGACCCTTCTTCATATTTTCAATGTTCTCCAGAAATGCTGCCTGACCGACTGAGTTACTCCAGCATTTTGTGAGTATTTGGTATAAACCAGCACATGCAGTTCCTTTTTATGACATTGAAACTGATCTTCTCTCTGGATCTTCATTTGACAACTTTAACTCTGTCCCTCTTGCCACGAAACAGTTTCCCCTTCGTTACGCCAACATAACAAACAGTAGCGAGCATTGGCCATTTGGTTCCTGGACTGCCCACACTGCCATTCAATCTTTTACCTCAGAGCCACAGTCTTGCATTACGCTAATATTTCTTGATAAGCTCAGAGAAGTCTGAGATATTTTCTCTTCCATTTCAATCACGAAGGCTCTTTTTCATTTTAATACACTCATTCCTCTTTTTATTAAACCTGTATACTACCTGTACTCAAGGTTCTTGTTGTCAGCTTACTTGATATCAGTTCTACTTAATACCCCTCCTTGTCTGACTTGGCATTAAACAGTGGTTCATCAGTCCACCTTATTCATAAGTTATAGGAGCAGACTTAGGCCATTTGGCTCATCAAGTCTCATCTGCCATTCAATCATGTCTGTGGAATTCTCTGCCTCAGAGGGCGGTGGAGGCAGGTTCTCTGGATGCTTTCAAGAGAGAGCTAGATAGGGTTCTTAAAAATAGCGGAGTCAG
Organism: Okamejei kenojei; assembly: GCA_035221665.1. NCBI lineage: Eukaryota > Metazoa > Chordata > Chondrichthyes > Rajiformes > Rajidae > Okamejei > Okamejei kenojei. The sequence continues at coordinate 12,375,011 of CM069169.1, read as the reverse complement.
GGAAATGGGGAGAAGGCAGGAACGGGGTACTGATTGGGGATGATCAGCCATGATCACATTCAATGGTTGCTGGCTCGAAGGGCCGAATGGCCTACTCCTGCACCGATTGTCTATCTATCTTTCCCTCCCGACCCCATTCTCGTGCCTTCCCGCCATAACCCTTGACATCCGTACTAATCAATAATCTGTCAATCTCCCCCTTAAAAATATTAATTGACTTGGCTTTCGCAGCAGCATGTAGCAATGAATTCCACAGATTCACTACCCTCTGACTAAATCAATTCCTCCTCATTTCCTTTCTGAAAGGTACCTCCTTTTATTCTGAGGCTATGTTGAGGGTTGTTCCTCACAATGGTGGGGTAGATTTTCGACACATTTACAGTAAAAAATTCCAGCTTAGTTTATTAACTGGTTGACTTTTGTGTGAATGTGATTTGTGGTAGTTCCTGCCATGGAATGCAACAGAGACAGAGTCATAGAGCGTGGAAACAGGCCGTTCGGCCCATCTGGACCACACCGGTCAACATGTCCCAGCTACACTAGTCCCACCTGCCTGTGTTTGGCCCATATCCCTCCAAACCTGTCCGATCCATGTACCTGGATCTGTTTCTTAGACCTTGGGATAGTCCCAGCCTCAACTACCTCCTATGGCAGCTTGTTCCATACACCCACCACCCTTTGTGTGAAAATGTTACCCCTCAGATTTCCATTAAATCTTTTCCCCGTCACCTTAAACCTATATCCTCGGACTCCTCGATTCCCCTACTCTGGGCAAGTCTGGAGACTCTGGAGATCCTGAACTTCGAGATTGTTAAGTGTGCGAGGTTTCTAAAAATATTACATCTTCAGGATCGGATAGTCCAATTCTTCAAAAATGCTTTGAGTATATAATTGAATCATTTTCTCTGTTCACCTGGTTAATTTCCTCTCATACTGAGAGGATTTTACAAGGATGTTGCCAGGACTCAAGTTTGAGCTATAGGGGGAGGTTGAGGAGGCTAGGGCTTTATTCCTTAGAGCACCGGATATGGTTGCCACACAATATGGTTGACTAGTTAATGTCCTATGTAATGGTCGTACAGCACATTATCTCAGGGTAACTAGGCTAAACACGTCGCTACACCTTGTGCATCGAGTCTTTGCAGTTCATCCACGTTTGGGATTAACACAGGGAGATCAACAACGCACATTCCACAATTCACATAGATGCAGTTGCAAAATAAATAATTTTATTGTGTCATCAGTCAATTTGAGCCACCAACCGACTTCTAATAAATAAAATTAATTTATGCAATCCCAAAGGGACTGCTGTATCATCCTAACAAACAAAAACAAAATGGATTATTCTCTATGCACATAAGCTAGAAAGGTTCACTTAAAAAATTGTCAAAAAGTGATTACAATGAAGATCTTATATACAACAGGTACTATGTACAATTTGTGCAAATCATACGAGGATGTTCGGAAACATAATATCAGTGAATGAGTTACAAGACTAACTGTTAAATCAACTTTTTTTTAAAGCGTTGAGCATCCACCCTCCTTAGCAAATCGCCTCTTTCTGCAGGAAGAATTTCCGGGCGTCTTCCCACATCTCACGGGGAAACCGGTTGGAGAATTCAAGGTAGTCTTGACTTCCAGGAGCTCCGACTGAAATGAGAGGACCACGTTGAGTTGTTAATGTCAACATTGTTGAACCTTGGGGCTTGTGACGTCAACTCAGTCAGGACTAAGAGTGGAGAGGGAAGTTGGCGAGAGGGCGAGTGGCGATTCGGAGCCAGTAGGTGATCGATGGACCGAAGGGCTGAAGGATGATGGAGCCAGGTTGGGGAGGTGGGGTTGGGGTTGCGGTTGGGGTGGAGTTGGGAGACAGAAGATGGAGGCTGAATGCAGAGAATAAATCTGAGATACACACCTTTCTGGTGAGAAGTCTTATTGTCTGTCTGACTTGAACTTTGCGAAAAATCCTAAGAAAACACAATATTGTCATTATATTCATTATGCATTTTTATTTACTCATTTCTTTCTACTTTTTCCATTCTGCCCATGTTTGATATCCTGGACTACATACTTGCAGAAGTATTGCAATCAATACAATAATTGCATTTGGCATGACGCCGTGTAGAAGCAAAATACAAGATACAAGATACATTCATTTGTCACTTATACCAGTTGACACAGTGAAAGGTGTGGTCACCATACAGCCATACAATTAAAAAAAACACAACACACGATAGACTCCAACATAAAACATCCCCACACAGCAGAATCAAAGTTTCCCACTGTGAGGGAAGGCACCAAAGTCAGTCCTCTTCTTCTGATGTTCTTGATGTTCACCTTTTTTTAGCATAGTATCGTATAACACAGAATATAAAATAGCATAGTATAAAGCAGAATGCAGAAACAAGGAACTGCTGATGCTGGTTTACCCAAAAGGACACGTGCTGGAGAAAGTCGGCGGGTCAGGTAGCATCTCTGGAGAACACGTTTCAGGTTGGGACCTTTCTTCAAACTGATTGTGGTGGGGGGGAAGGGGGGAAAGAATGCTAGAAGAGAGGAGGCAGGACAAAGAGCGACAGGTAATAAGTGGACTCATATCCCTCCTAACCACCTGTTACCTGCCACCCCCCCCTCCCCCCCCCCACAATCAGTCTGAAGAAGTGTCCGGACCCAAAATATCACCCATCCACGTTCTGCAGTGGTGCTGCCTGGCTCGCTGAGTTACTCCCGCACCATATGTCCTTTTTTATAATATAAAGAAAGCAACCGTTGTTTAAGGTAATTGTGGTCAGGAATACATATTATCAGAGAGCGTAAAAAGATCTCCAGGGGCTAGTGGAATCAAGGGATATGGGGAGAAGGCAGACACGGGTTAATGATTGGGGAACATCAGCCATGATCACAATTAATGGCGGTGCTGGCTTGAAAGGCCGAATGGCCTCCTCCTGCACCTGTTTTCTATGTTTCTATGCTTATCGTAATCCTACCATCAGTTCCTATCCTAGGAACTCGGCGGGTCGAGCAGCATCTGTGGGTGGGGAAGGAATGGTCGACATTTCAGGTCGTAAACTTGCAACAGGATTGGAAAGACAAGGAAATGCAGATGCTGGAATCTTGAACATAACACCAAGTGCTGGAGTAACTCAGCTGGACAGGCAGCATCTCTGGACAACATGGATGGGTGACATTTCGGGTCAGGACCATTTTGGAGGAGGGACGTGACTTGAAGGTGGAACATGACGCTGTCAGAGGTCGCTAAGCAGGGACACTAAGGCTACCTTACTGAAATCTGATTAGTCAGGAAGGTGATAATGGGAACCGTTAAGGGGGAGATGAAGGGCAAATTGAATCAGATGTGGAGGGGGTCTAATGGGTGAAATATCTGGGTAGTGGCTGGATGGAACCAGGAAGGATCAAAAATGGGTGAAGTGGGGCTGCAGGTGGGATAAGGCATGGGGGCATGGGAAAGGGAACTGAAATGGCAGAATGTGGACGCATCAGAAGGAGCGAGAGAGAGGGGAACAAAGGGGGGGGGGTTACCTGAAATTGGAGAATTAATTGGGTCGCAGAGTACCGAGGCAGATTATGAGGTGTCGTTCTGCTAGTTTGCATTGGGCCTCAAGTGCATAGGTCAGTGTGGGAATGGGACATAAGTGATATAAGTCTCATATTTCGCTTGAGCAGCTTACAGCCAAGTGGTACGAATCCTGATTTCTCTAATTTCAAGTAACCCCAGCATTTCCTCTCCCAGCGCACCAGCTTCTCGTCTTTACCCAACAAACAACCAACAGTGACCTGTTTCCTTTATCATCGTTACTTTTTTGCATAATCTTTCATTCATTGTTCTATAGACCAGCACGGGAAGGTAGACTCTCCCGCCCCCACGAGTCTCGGGCAGATGAGGCTCGTCAGCCTGGGAAGGCAGTCCATCTTGGAGAGGGATAACTCTGATTTAAAACCTCCGCTGCCTTGTGGCCATATCCAGTCATGGAAAAGGCTCCAGGAGTAAACCTCAAGAAAATCTGGAGTCGGAGCCCCTAAGGCAGTTCGTCGTTGTCTACAACCTCGCTCTGGCTGCTCCTGCGACGGCGCTGGTGCCAAACCGTAACGGCCCTGCTGTTCCTTTGGATCGATCAGCTTTGTGGAGAGGGGGGATGTGCTGCATGCAGGGGCGGAAAACCCGGGGGGGGGGGGGGGGGGGTAAAGGGGACACGTCCCCTGCATGTTTTGAGAAGTGGGGGACATCCCCCCCAAGTTTTTGTGATCCGGATTTTAAAGTCTCCGCTTTCCGCGAGACAGTGGAGGTGGGACTGCTGATGGAGGAACTGGTTGAACACCCTGAACATAATTACAATGTGGTGAACACTAAAGAGCGACAGACATGCATGTTTACCTGGATAAAGGTGGCCAGCAGAATGCAGCTCATCTCCTGCTCCAGGATGACCTTGTTCTGCTGGTTGTTGTAACAAGCCGTGATCAGTGTTGGGAACAGGACTTTGATCAGACGCTGGTCACTGAAGTATTGGAAAGGCAGCTGGCAAAGCTTCTGCAGCACTGTGGGATGCCGACCTGACTGGACTGTCACCTGAAAGAAAGCAGTTCATAAAATAGTTTTTAAAAAAATCAGCAGGAGAATTTATAATATACAAACTTCATTGATTGGATTTATTATATACACATCACGCCCGTAATTACTCTCCCCGTGAGCACTATTGCCAGAGAGCCTCTGTTTTCTATCTTCTCTGCCTCGTAGCCCGGACTTGACGGAAACTCTTCATGCCTGAGTTGACCATTTCTCATGCTGTAGTTGGCCTCACAGTTTCAGAAGTATAACAGGAACAGCAATTAATATTACCTAAATGGAGAGTTTGCCGAGCTCGGAGACGCATGATTTAAAATAGGACAAACAGAACGTAATCATTTATTGCCGGGGGAACTGAACATCAAAGTAGATATTTGTGCTTCAGTTGGACAGGGCATTGGTGAGCGCATATCTGGGGGACTGTGTGTAGGTGACCACAAAATGTTGATCATGTTAAAAAAAAAACACGCACAAATTCTGGTGCAATGATATAGGGGGTGAATGTGGTGAAAATGCACATGATACCAGCAGCTTCAGAAGACAAATAGGTTAATTTCAGCAGTAGACACAAAATGCTGGAGTAATGCCCCTGTCCCACTTAGGAAACCTGAACGGAAACCTCTGGAGACTTTGCGCCCCACCCAAGGTTCCCAGGCGGTTCCTGGAGGTTTTTGTCAGTCTCCCTAATGGTCGAAAGTGGTTTCCGTTTTAAAAATCAGTAATTTTTTAGTCGAAGCCGGTTGCGATGCTAGTTGAAGGTGGTTGCCGGGGGACAAAAAACCTCTGGGAACCGCACGGAAACCTTGGGTGGGGCGCAAAGTCTCCAGAGGTTTCCGTTAAGGTTTCCTAAGTGGGACAGGGGCATAACTCAACAGAACAGTTGGCATCTCTGGAGAGAAGGAATGTGGGACGTTTCAGGTCGAGACCCTCCTTTAGATGGCAACATTTACATAATTTGTCAAGTCTTTACATAATTTACCTACCTGTAATATTTCTATCTTTATCACCTCAACCCCAAGCTGTTTGACAATTCCTGTCGCTTTGAGTGTGTGCTGCCTCTTCCATGTAAACCCATTTGTGTTGCTGCTTTATTAAAGTGGTCAGGACAGATTAGACAGCTACAAGCGGGCATCTCCTTACCTTGCGCTGTTTAGCACCGTGTCAATGGCAACAAAATGGGACAGGAGACAATGCAGATGCCAGAGTAGGGAAGTGGTTACCTCCAAATGACCGCTTCAAGAAGAAAGGTCAGAGGTCATACATGACATGGCAGGGGAAACAGCTCTGGAATGTCCCATTCTGCGGTACAATAACCTTTAAACAGCCCTGGGCCATGAAGGCATTTACGGCAATCGTTCCACTAGCTGTTGCAAGAGTTCCAATTCCTTATTCTTAATTAAATGAATTATTGTTAATCTGATAGTCAGCAGAGTCGTATTCTGGGTGAGGTATGGAAAATTAATCAGCTTTTCTTATCTCAATTGCTATTCTAGTACATGTTGGGAATTCACCTGTCAGGTGAGAACAAATAGGACAGATTCCTTCTCTCCAGAGATGCTGCCTGCCCCGCTGAGTTACTCCAGCTTTCGGTTTAAACCAGCATCTGCAGTTTTTTCCTACAAATAGGACAGCTGTAATGCTTTGCACAGTCAAATACCCGTGAGACATTAATCTTCTCGGCTTATATTTAAAAAATGGCTATTTGAGTAACTTACTAGAGTCCTGCTAACACTTCTGTAAATGGACCCTTCAAGAATTCTGATGAAGGATTTTCAACCAGAAACATTAATTCTGTTTCTTCTCCCACAGATGCTGCCGGACCTCCTGAGTGTTTCCAGCATTTTCAGATTTTACCTCAACTAAATTCTGAGCCTTCAAGTCAATGATGAGAACATTAAAGAGCGTTGGTGTTTATTTATTGCTTTTCCCAGTTATTCCATGTTCAGATATATTGTTCCATTTCACCGCCCACCTACCAAGTAAATCGGGAGCCATCTGATCAGTCATTGATTACAATACTTTATATGTATTTTACACAAACAGCACAGAACTGTTGTTAAAAGGATTAACAATCCTATGGGAATCGTTGTGCAATTCTGATTGGATTTCAGGATGTTCAGATATTTGATCCCAATTTTCTTAGCGATAATATGGACAATTGAGTGACTTTTTGTATCAAGTAGAGTTTGCTTATTCCCTGGCAAGGAGATGATGTGTTCTAACTCTTAAGGGCCTGTCCCACTTATGCGACCTTGGCTCGCAAATTATGCGACCTCGTGGTCGCTTGAGGCGAACGGGCACTGTATGGCCGCGCGGGACCGGTCCCACTTAGAAGCGCGGAGTTGTGCGGGGCTGGTCCTGACATCACGCGGGGTTCCGAAAATCTGACAGTCCGAAATCTTCGCGCACCAATGGCTTGTCGGCACGCAGGCGCATTGCAGTCGTACGCAACGCCCGGCGTGGCGTTGTGTGATGACGTCACCGCCCGACGCCGTGCGACGGCCAAATTCAGTCGGCCCGCCTCCTGCCCAGCTGATTGGTAAGTATGACGCAAATGACGTCTAGCGCGTACTTAGTGCGAACTTCGTGTGAACTCCGCTTCCCTTTGGTCGCGCCAAACGCATGCAATCGCATGCAAGTGGGACAGGTCGATTACTCTAACTTCTACATGGTAAACCTTACAGCTCCTTGGCAGCAGCCAAACTAACTTCAGCCCGTCTTTTCTTATCGTGCACGTGCGACAAGCAAAGCTTTTAAAATGCCAAAGATGCAATTTCACTCTCTTTTAAGATCAGAATTGCAGGAAATAACACTGTAAAATAAGATTCTGAGAATCGGGCACTGGGAAATTGAACGCAATAGGTAAAAGCAAATCGCTACAAGTCATTGATAGACTGCAGCTGGGATTCTGAGTAGTCTGTGTACAGTTTTTCTACACACTTTCTGAGAGGCTGAACAGACAATCTGTGGAACTGGTCAAAGGATTCATGACAAAGCCCACAAAAGAGTCATTGCTCTTGGATTATTTCATGTACATTTTATGACTCCTTTCAGAAAAGTGACCTTCGTGAACCTGAAAAAAATCTTTCCAGTGTGCCTTCCCCTCGCCTCCAACCTTTTAGCAGCCAAGTTGACCGAACCTAATGATGCATGAATCGCCTTGGTCTCCAAAGGCACAGCGGTACCCAATTAAACTCCTGTTCCTTCCCCCTCGACCCACCAAATGTAGCATTAGTTTTCTGCATGAAGAATACTGGGCGGTTATCCCTGTGTTCTACAGAGATTTTACTGCAGTCTATGTTAAAATGCAAGCACGCGATCGAAAAGAGGTGGCGTTGGAGGCTGGTGTTGGGCATGTGTTGGGGGGGGGGGGGGGGGGGGGGGGGGGAAGGTGGTGTTGGGCATATGGTGGGGGGGGGGGGGGGGGAAGGGAGCTAGGTCTTCAAAAAAATTCCAGCAATGTCGCCATTCACTTTTCTTATCACTTCTCTCATCAGCTCAGCAGAGTCCAAGAGTAAGACTGTTTAGACTAATGGGACTTGTCATAAAGCAGGCCAAGTTTACAGAGAGACTCGCGCACATTAAGAAATTAAGCAATACCACTAATGGAACCTTGCTGTGCCCACATCCTGTTAGTTCTACAGAACCTTTTCAATCAGGTCATTAAATTCAACTAACTGATATTAAAATCAAATCACTCCCAGGTTAGGTTGATTACCAATGAACAATAAGGAAACATAAATTCCCCAGGAGCAGTCTTTCTTCAGCCTGGGAGGTAGGCAGAGCCAGGCCTGGAGGAGCAGTAAAACTGCAGCTCGGGATTGTAAATTGTGGATTGGCAAAGCACAACCTTTCCAGGCGTAACCACTCACACTGACTACCACCTAAATTAAAGCCAGAGGTGCTGCACGAAACAAAGGGGCCTGTGACAACATAAATTTCAGGGCTTTACAAGATTCCTTTCAAAGGATTTTTAACAGCTGCTGCGGAATATACGGGTCCACTGATCATGTACTTGAGTTGTAAGAATGCAAGTAAACAAATCCAAGTTTCAGGCATGAGGGCGAGAGTCCCGCTGCCAAGGGTTGTAAAATATAGCCAGCAACAATATGTGACACACGACTTCACGCTGCATACTGTGCAAGACACTGACGACCCGAGCGGGCAGTGATTTACGGTGCGAGATTAAAGGGAAGCGCACAGTGAGAGAGAGAAAAAAATGATATCCAACGTACTGAAGAAAAGATGAAATCAGAAATCTGGCAAGATCGGTGCTCTGAATCAGTTGGAAAACGAACACAGGTTTGTTGAGACAGGTCCAGGTGGCATAACAAGGGATTACATACACTCGGAGAAAATACTACCAGCTATGGCAGGAAAGAATAGGATAACATCTTAGCAGGGATCCCTCATCAGAAATGGTTTAATCATATATTTCCACCGCTTTACATTTTGTTTGTCCTGTGGGCTACAGCATTAAAAGGTCCCAGGACACTATTTTGAAGTAGAACAGTGAGTGCGCTGGATTATGTTTATCCCTCCACCGACATTGCTAGAACAGATTATCTGGATGTTATTAAATGTCATTTATTGGGGCTAGCTGTGCACAAATTGGCTGCCATGTTTCCTACACTATAACACTGAACGTGCTTCAGAAGTACTTAATTGGTTGTAAAGTGCTCTGGGACATCCTGAGATCATGATAGACATTCTATAAATGCAAGGGTTTTTTTTAAAATAAAGTACGAAACAAAAATGGAGAAAAATATGCAATTAAAATGCAAGTGTCGCAAAGTCAAAATGAAGTGATTTTCCCCCCAGTAAATGATAAATTGGTTTGGCGTTTTCAATAGTGGGTTCAGAAGGTGCCAGGAAATAATGAAACATTGAATATTTTGCATTTTTCATTGCTGAATAAACAGTGTCGTTACTAACCAAATAGTAGTCAGTCATACAGCACGGAAACAGTGCCCTCAGACCAACTGGTCCATGCCGTCCAAGATTTGCATCAACATTAGTCCCATTTGACCAATTTTTCTTTTCTTTTGTATCCGTATACTTGCCCAAATGTCCCCTAAATGTTGTTATTGCACCTGTTATTGTTGTCTTGGTCTAAAAAGTGTACACCTTTCAAATGAGATAATTACTCGATTTTTTTAAATGAATGTTGTTGGTATTAACGATGCAAGCTTCACATGGATTTATCAGATAAACTCTGGTTTCAAGGTTGATGTTGGGTGTCAGCCTTTGCCTTGTGTGTAACACTCTAGTCAGAAGTCCCCCCCACTAATCCTCGGCCTCATTCTCCTCCTTTAAAACTTTTTCTAATCTCTTAACTCGATGGAGATGCGATTTTTCCCGCATCGTGTCTCCGTCCGCACTGCGGCCTAACATCTAGGAGTTGGCGGCCTTTGCTAGAGACCGACTTCGAGAGCACCACCGCGGGAGCTGCGGGACTTTAACATCGCGGAGCTCGCGCTCTCTGGGCAGAGACCGACTTCGGAAACTCTAAGCCGCAGGAGCTTCGACCGCCCCGACGGATGGTTCGACTGCCCCAACCGTGGGAGAAAAATGAGGGAAGATAAGTAGACTTTATTGCCTTCCATCCATCACAGTGAGGAATGTGGGGAATCCGCTGTGGTGGATGTTTACGTTGACTGTTATGTAGTTGTGTGTAGTATGGCCGTATGGTAATTAGCATATCACTGTACCTTAATTGGTACACGTGACAATAAAAGACCTTTGAAACCTTGGAAATGTTTCACAAAACCTTCTTGTTATAGTAGACAATTGAACTCTTGTTCCAATATCTCATATCTTTTGTCTAAGTATCGAAGCATGGGATGTTGACTTCAATGGCAAGGCCATTAGCATGTATTGTCCATTTCTAACTGTGCTCAAATAGATGACGATGAAACAGCCGCTGAAACCCTGTTTAGTTCGTTTATTACTGTCATGTAAACTGAGGGACAGTGAATTTTTTTTTTTGCCTGCTGTGCACCCAAAGAAAAGACCGTACATGAATGCAATGACTCCGTCCACGGTGCACAGATGAAGGCAACAACATTCAGTGCAAGATATAATATTGAAGTCCGATAAGTCCAATTAAAGATTGTTCCAAGATCTCCAAAGCACTGTGCTTTGAGGCAAGGTGTTTACAGCTTATTACCCATTGTTCCCTGTAACTCTGCTCCTTCACCCAAGCCATTGTGAACCTCCTCTCTGAAAGCAACCTGTTTAGTCCTGTAAGGATTTTATAGGTTTCTACCTGCCATTCCTCTGAATCTACACCTTGTTGATGCACTCACTCCTCTCATGTCAGTCTCATCGTCCAGGTATATATTTAATAAATGTTTAATGCACTCCCTTCATTTTAAGAACATCTTATACCTGAGAGTAAAATTGCACTTAAAACTTAATGTAACACCGCACAAATATATCCATACTCCTGTATTCAAATTGTCTAGCGGTGAAGGCCAACATACCATCAGGCTTCCTAACTGCTGACTGCATCTCAATGCTTGCTGTCGATGTACATGGACAAACTGGTACTCCTGCACTGGTTTGAACAAAGCACTCCTTTTGCATCACCATCAGATAATAATCTATCTTTTTTTTTAAAACCAAAGTGGATAACCTCACATTTATACATATTACAATGCATCAATTATGCATTTGCCAACTGATCTAAATTGTCGGAGCCATATTGGAGCTCCTTTTTTTTAAACTTCCTCACAGATCACATTTCACCCCACTTTTGTGTTGTCTCTCGACTTGTAAATTTTACATGTAAGGACACGAAGTGCTGGAGTAACTCGGCAGTTGAGGCAGCATCTCTGGAGAAGATTGTTTTGAGTCAGGACCCTTCTTCAGACTGATTACCTCTGATCAGTCTGAAGAACTGTCTCGAGCACTTTGTGTCCTTTTGTGTATTAACCAGCATCTGCCATTCTGTGTTTCTACAAAGAACTGAAGATGCTGGTATACAAAAAGTATTACATTTAGTTCCCTAATCCAGACATAATTCGTAAATAGATGTGGTCTGAGCACTGATCCTCACGACACTCAACCGGTCACCCACTGCCATCTGGAGAGAGGTCCATTTATTCCTACACTCCATTTCCTGTCCACCAGCCAATTTTACATTCACCAAGCCAATTAACCTACAAACCTGTACGTCTTTGGAGTGTGGGAGGAAACTGAAGATCTTGGAGAAAACCCACGCAGGTTACGGGGAGAACGTACAAATTCTGTACAGATAGCACCCGTAGTCGGGATCGAACCCGGGTCTCAGGCGCTGTATTTGCTGTAAGGCAGCAACTCTACCGCTGCGCCACCGTGATCGCCCAGAGATGCTGTCTGATCCGCTGAGTTACTCCAGCTTTTTGTGTCAATCTTTGGTTCAAACAACCATCTGCAGTTCCTTCCGACACAAATAGAAAAAGGCTGCAGTTCCTCACATATTTAAATTCTATGACTTTGCTGTGGCATTTTAAACGGAAAAGAAACCTCAAATTTCCTTTAAATACTGTAAGGATGAGAGTGGCTTTTGTATATTTAGAGCTGCAATCACAGTGGCACAGCAAGTATTAAGCTAAACTAAACTAGTAAAGCTGGTTGAAAGCTGATCTTTGGTGCTGTCTGTGTATGGAGTTTGCACGTTCTTCCTGTGACTGTGTGGGTTTCCCCTGAGTGCTCCGGTTTCCTCCCACGTCCCAAAGATATGCGGATTTGGATTTGTAGATTAAATGGCCTCCGTAAATTTCTCCTGGAATGTAGGGAAGGTGGGATAACATGGAACTAGTGTGAATGGGTGATTGACGGTCGGAGTGGGCTTGGTGGCCAAAGGGGCTGTTTCCATGCTGAATCTTTGAATCAATTCAGCTAACCTTGTCTCTGGCCAGGCAAAAGGACACAAAGTGCTGGAGTAATTCAGCAGGTCAGGCAGCATTTCTGAAGAGCATGAATAAGTGATGTTTCAGAACGCGACCCTTCTTCAGACACTTCAGTTTGTAACGCTCAAGCCGTTGGATTGACATTTCTAATGTCAAATAAGAATAGCAAACTTTACCACATTCGTAGTTAAATAGGGATAATATTGTTGGTTCCTGTTGTGGGCATTTATTTGCAATTTAAAATATATAATTTTATTGTTGCGTGAAATATTACCGGAGCTTTTTAATGGGCCTGTCCAAATACTGCTAAGGGCACTAGTGCCAACTCTGATCTCGTGATGGGATCAATTTAACCAAATCTGGCAATCCCAGAGAGCAGTGCACATTTGCTAGATGTGCATTCAGGTCGCCTTCTCCCAACGTGACCGTTGGGAATCAGAATAAAAAGGTAAAGTGGGCTCGAAGGTCATTTTGGAAAGTGTGTTTCCTCACGGAAAGCTACACTGGTCATTAAGAAAGCCTCTAAGCGAAGATCTTCAATGAAATGGCACCTCCCAATGGCCTCATTATTTTCACTATACTCTTCCCTCACTGTTATTACCAGCAATGTTTTTGTTAGCCAGCTTTCAGTCCTCTGGTTACTAATTCTGTGTTTACTCATTAAGGTTGTGACAGCTGAATATTTCACCCTGCCAACTATTGTGGGAAGCCATGCCATTGCACATCCTGTGTGAGCCCACTCTGGCACTTATCTCAATTAGACACCCGTCTGTGGCTGATTTGCAAGAGATCAGTGCTGGATCATTACTTGGTGCAGCAGCGAGTTGCCCAGAATCAGAGAGATTCCTCTGGATCAGTTAACAGATCAAAACATTTGATTGTGCTTGGGTTTGGCCAAAAAGGAAAGTTGATGCTGAATATAATGCCTCTCAGACAGCAGCAATTCTATCACTTGTCTAACGCGCTTGAGATTAAAAAACAATCTTGGCAGTACATAGTGACGCAGTTTAATCAACTAGGAGACATACAATTTGCACCAGGCACTAGCACAGAAATCCCACTTTATAGGCCATATTTTCCTTTTACTTTCTCCCTTTACTAATTAAAAGATTAGTATGGAATTTCTGAGTTTTTTAAAGGATATAAAACAGAGAGATGTTACATTGGATATAGAGCTACTGAGATGCAAGCACTGGAAAAGAATGTAAGGAGGTTAATTAATCAGGCATGGTAGCAACAATGTGGGAGCACAGAGTTATCAACTTTAGACAGACGATGTTAATAGCAGAATTATTTTTTTCAAACCTAATTAACTCGTAAATGTTGTGGATTGGGGAGGTATGTGTTCTTATATATGAATCATAAAGTTACTCTGACAATATAGCAAACAAACTGGAATTCAAAAGAAATGTTATTGTAAGAGGACTTAACGGAATGATGTCTTGCGTCATGCAATAGATTAGGTTTTTGTGAATTTACATCCTTTCCCCTAGTTCTCAGTCTGAAGAAGGGTCTCGACCTGAAGCGTTCTCTCCAGAGATGCTGCTTGTCTTGCTGAGTTAATCCAGCATTTTGGGTCATCTTAGGTTTGGGAATCTACATTTAAATAATTGTATTGGTCTCCTTACTTAGGAAAGGAGATATGTGCTTTAGAAGTTTAGTTGTAATAGTAAATTACTTTATTCCTGTGTCAAAAGAATGTGGAATGTGCTTTTATTTTCCAGAGATAAATAAAACTATATTGAATATAAATAAAACTGTATTGAAACAATATTTTTTTAAGAGGGCTTGAATCTATCGACTGCAGGGATCTGATATTGACTCAGATAAGGACCCAACCTTCGGGCTGAGATATGAAGAAGTGTGTTACGAAGTGTGTTATGAATTTGGAATTCTTATCCCAGCAAACTCAACAGTGAGGTTACTTATGACTGATGTAGTAACCTTGTGGCGTCAGGAAATTCAGGGATTATGAACATTTATTTAAGGATACTGTGAATTAGGAAATTGATTACAAAATTCTGCCAGTCTGTGATTTTGGATTATGTGATATCCTGTTAGCATTGTTTACCTGTTTTCTCAGGCAGAGGCTGTAAATGTATAGAGAGATTAGTACTGAATCTAGGGTCAAATTAATAGTCCACTGACAATTTGTAATTGCAGGCTGAGGTAAGGGTAGCTTGTCACGCTGCTTTGAGTCAGGTTTCAAAGGTGGGCAACTAGTGTCTGAAGATTTGACAGAAGAATCAGATTTTTACTTCCACTTCCAGATGTTGAGCAGATAATAGCCTTTTGCCAAAACCTGCAGTGTGTACGCATTGCGCAAAGTGGGAGAGCTTTGCATTGTATAATACAAAAATTGCCCCTCCTTTTGCATATTAAAGCATGTGGTAATATAGCATAGGAATGAACTGCAGATGCTGGTTTAAACTGAAAATAGACACAAAATGCTGGAGTAACTCAGCGGATAAACACAAAAAGTTGGAGAAACTTAGCGGATAGACACATCCTTTTCTCTCCATCTCTCCCCCACCCAAGTCGTACCAGCTTCAAAGACGTCTTGTTGAGTGTCATTGACTGTACTCATTCTCATCTAAGCCACAGCTAACAATGGCCTGTTTCCTTTATCATCGTAACATTTTTGCATATCTTTCTTTCATTTGTTCTATATCTCTCTACATCACCCTCTATACCTCTCATTTCCCTTTCCCCTGACTCTCAGTCTGAAGAAGGGTCTCGACCTTTTCCTTCTCTCCAGAGATGCTGCCTGACCCGCTGAGTTAATCCAGCCTTTTGTGTCTATGTGGTAATATGGCACTGCTTGTGAGTTACCTCGGAGATTTCTATGCAACTTATAGTACCCTCTTCCTTTTTCCAAATTGGATTAGCAGCTTAGGCTTTCAGTTATTAAGTTTAAATGGAGATTGGGGTGGGGGAGGGGAGGGGTGGGGGGGGAGGGGAAGAAGGGGTGGTGGGGAACATGTCAGTCATATATCCATCGTCTATCCAATGTAGAGTGGTGTTTAAAAGAATTTGGCTGTCTTCAGCATTAATACAGGACTGTGGTCAAAACGGCTTTTGGTACATTGGCTTTCACAGTCAGAGCATTGAGTATAGAAGTTGGGAGGTCATGTTGCAGTTGTATAAGACGTTGGTGAGACTGCTTTTATGAGTATTGTGTTCAGTTGGGCACCATGTTATAGGAAAGATGTTGTCAAGATGGAAAGGTACAGAGAAGATTTACGAGGATGTTGCCAGGACTAGAGGGTTTGAGCTATAGCGAGAGGTTGAGTCGGCTTGGACTCTATTCCCTGGATGAGGGGTGATCTTATAGAGGTGTATAAAATCATGAGAGGAATAGATCGGGTAGATGCACAGAGTCTCTTGCCCAGAGTAGGTGAATCGAGGACCAGAGGACATATGTTTAAGGTGAAGAGGAAAAGATTTAATAGGTATCTGAGGGGTTACTTTTTCACACAAAGGGCGGTGGGTGTGTGGAACAAGCTGCCAATGGAGGTGGTTGAAGCTGGGACTATCCCAACGTTTAAGTATTGTTAGGCGGGTACATGATAGGACAGGTTTGGAGAGATGCGGACCAAACGTAAGCTGGTGGGACTAGTGTAGCTGTGACATGTTGGCCGGTATGGGCAAGGTGGGCCGAAGGGCCTGTTTTTACACTATATCACTCCATGACTGCATTGAACCCTATTTGAATGGGACAATAAATAAGCAATGGGATGTCAGTGAGTATCAAGTGTAAATGTGGCAAGCTGCTGTCAATGAACCGCCTGGCAAACTCCTGCCTTTAACTCTCGTATCAAGGGGGTGTACAGAAATTATCACGTCAGTCCACTTTATCATCCATTGTACATCAAAACTCAATATACATTTATGACAAGCATTTTGCTGCTTTATCGTCTGCCCAAGTTACAGTAAATGAAAGTGGCAGCAATAGATCAGATTTTATTTTTTTGACATTTTTAGCATTTACATTGCAACCTCTTTTGGCTGTTCAAGAAACTGGGCAGGCAATCTGCTGCAAGATTTTTCCATGGCTGTCTGTACCAGAGCTAATTGTTTTTCCATGAATAGCTAGCTACTTTTCTCCCTTATTGAGTATGTCAGATCAATCTTGACAGTGAATGATAGAAAGTTGCTTCACTGGAAACCACCTACCCTATCTTGTCTAAGTGGCCAAAGCGTTATCTGGCCCATATAGCCATATTAAGTCACAGATTCAAATATACGTCTAAAGGGCCTGTCCCACTATCATGACCTAATTCACAACCTTTTTTACTCGTGGACATTTTTCAGCATGTTGAAAAAACGCCCCGACCTACTTAATGCCACGAGTACCTACGACTGGCATCACGATCTGCTATGACCTACCTACGGCCTCGTGACGACCATGCTGCGAGTATGAGTCAAGGGCAAACTTGGCAGAGGTCGTGAATTAGGTGGTGAAAGTGGGACAGGCCCTTTAGTACGTTTTAAATTCTGCTTCTATCACCCTTTGCACCTATCCAGTAAAATACCCAGAATAACTTCTGGCAAAAATAATTCTCCTTTCCCTATTCTTTTTTAAGGAGTGACATGGTTTTGGTCCATTTTAAGTGCCGCACATCCTGCACCTGTATCTTTCCCTCATTACATGCAGATCCACAAATGGATACAATTATATTCAATCATTTTTTTTGGAGTATGAGTTTTTGCAATTAGGCTTGCGATTATTATTGGCATGCGTACCAAAGTACAGTGAAAGATTTGGTTTTGAATGCTGTCCAATCAGCTCAGATAGCAATATACATAAATACAATGAAGTCAAACTCAGGTACAATAGATAGAGTGCATAAGGAAGAACTGCAGATGCTGGTTTAAATCGAAGATAGATACAAAATGCTGGAGTAACGCAGCGGGACAGGCAGCATCTCCTGAGTGAAGGAACGGGTGATGTTTCAGGCCGAGAGCCTTCTTCAATGTTTTATGATTCAATTCTTTGAAGAAGAAGGGTCTCGACCCGAAACGTCACCCATTCCTTCTCTCCAGAGATGCCGCCTGTCCCGCTGAGTTACTCCAGTATTTTGAACAATAAGCAGAGCAAATGGGAAGATACAGAGTGCAGAATTTAGCTCTCTTTAGCTTTGTAGTGCATCAGTTCCAGAGATTTTATCTTTCTGCTGTACCTTTCTGCGTTGTTTATTTTTAATCCACTCTTCTTTTAAAAATAATTTGCAAACATCCAGGTCTAATATAAAATATTACAATGATTAGCTAAAATTAAACAGAAAATGCTCCTGAGTAATTCAATTTTATTTTTGGTGACCAGTATCTGCAGTTCTTTCTTATGCACTCTATCTATTGTACTTGAGTTTGACTTAATTGTAGTTTTAAATGCTGCCATGGCCTCAAAAACCTTCTCTCCTCCAATGCTCACACAGATGCCAGATGCAACGTAGAAAGCAATTTATTAATGCTCAACAATTTCTTTGAAGACTATGTATATCAGGGGTTAATGTCAATGGAAGGAATCTTTCATACTTGTGGTGGATAGTTTTGCTTTAAAGATAGAAGATCTGCATTATTTCCTCCCGTACATACATAAACAGAACCCGAGGCAGAGGCACTGAATCAGCAGAAAATGTCACAGGACCGGCCTTTTTCTTGCTCTCAGGTCAATTCTACATTGCTTTATAGTTCCACCAGTGCTTACATTAGCGCTGAGATGCAAAGGCTGTTCCAGAACCTCCAATCGTGAGCCTTGCGTAACCTTTTGACAAATATTTCTCTTGCGCGCAACTGACAAGATTAAAACCCCTTTACTTGGAATAGGAAGAAGATGAAAGAAAAACAGTCAATGGCATTTGTATAGCATCTCTCAATCCTTATTAGGACATCTTCAAGCACTTTTCAGCGAATGTAGTATTTCTGCAGTTTAGTCACTGTGGAAAAGTGCAGCAGACTACTCAAATTTCTGTAAAATCCCATATATTAATGAAAGACCTGCTTAAAAACTGAAAATTGCACCTCTGACAATGCAGCATACCCACAGTAAGGAACTAAAGTACTTGTCTAGTCTTTAATACTTCTACGATTTGAATCCATACCCTTCTGATGCTGACAAGAATATGTTACCAATTGAGTTACATGTGGTACTTATTGAGATCAATAAGTAAAATGATGCAAAATGTAAGTGCAAAGTCAAATAAAATAATGGTGCTTCATATTAGAGTCATGGAGTGATACAGTGTGGAAACAGGCCCTTCGACCTAACCTGCCCACACCGGCCAACATGTCCCAGCTACACTAGTCCCACCTGCCAGCATTTGTTCCATACCCCTCCAAACCTATCATATCCATGTACCTGCCTAACTGTTTCTGAAATGCTGGCAGCTTGTTCCATACATCCACCACCCTTTGTGTGAAAAACACACCCCTCAGATTCCTATTAATTCTATTCCCCTTCACCTTAAACCTGTGTCCTCTGGTCCTCGATTCACCTCCATTGTAACTGTATTTTACAACTTATTAAATATCTACAGCTTACTTGGAGTGTCAATCTGAGATGCCTTCTGCGAATAAAGCTGAGGTTGTGTAAACCAATGCAGATAAAATCATGAGACAAATCAATTATATGGGCCATTTTAGCTGAGCGAGGCACACACAGCCCTGGAAAGTAACTACAGGGAACCCTCATGAACATTTTGTCTCAATGGCTGAAGGGCGTTGGTAACATTGCTCCAACTTGTTGCTCTCAGTAGGATCAAGCAATTTGAGCAGGAGATTGTTCTGTGGTCTGCTTCTTCACTGGGCAATGGAGATAGCAACCACCAACAGCACTCTACACCTCACACTCGTTTGGTTATCACTGCTTTGACTGATCAATTCTCACAATTTGAAAAATTAGCTAACCACACTATTCTTTACTCCAGCAGGGACATGTCATTTTTAGTTGCCAGCTGAGATCAAGGGCAACACAGCAAGTACCCTGCAACACTTTTACAAATTAACAATCTGTATTTTTTCCCCCCCTTTATGAATATGCAAAGGCCACCAATTCCCACCGTGGTCATTCTTACTAACTTAATTCCAGTCCTGAACAAAAGTGGATTCATCTGTCATTCCTGTAATTTAATCATTTCAGCTTCATCCAATTATCCAATATAATATGCAAATGAAATGGACAATTGGCGTTGCATACTAATTGCATTCATCAGAATAATTAAATCAGTGCAGAGTGGAAAGTTTAACTGAACAATCATAAAACCTAGGCAGGTTCTTTAATTAAGGCTACAAAAATTTAATTAGGAACTGTAATCTGGCCTTAAAATGCTGAAGAACTCCTGTGCGATAAGGAACATTACTCTTATTATCAAGTTTCCCTTCTGAGGCCCTACTTACCATTCGTGGGAAATCTATCAGTCATCTGAAAGATAACCAACTGTGGCAGATTGCAGCCAATTGCCAGCTCAATAAAACTTGCTTACTAGCTAATTACACAGTATTCCAAAGCTGCTGGTGTAATAATCCCAGGATCACTGTGGGATTTCAGGCTCTGCTAACTAACAACAAATCCGTACCAGTTCAACAGAAATGATGAAGGCGAGATAAAAACAATCTTTGATAGAAACCATTGGCTCAAAGGTTGTGTTATGTGGATTGGGAATGGCATCATTTCCAAAAAAATTAACCAGCAACCCTGGGAAGAAAAATTCTGTTCCATTTGTTTACGCACAGATTATGCAGAAACTCGGATTTCTCTGCACTACATTGCTGCATTTTGATGAGTAGACAGCAATGTAATCAATACGAGATGTCCATTCATCAAGCAATTCACTGAGCACCTCCTTTACCCTGCAAAATCGTTGAACACATCACCTCACAAATCTTTGCGCAGAACTCCCTGCCTCAATATTTCCAATTTAATTTTGACACCCACCCTCCACTGAACAGAAGTCACAAATGGCAATCACTGACACTGTTGTGTCTTCACCTCTTCAGTGGCTACTGATGCTTCATTTCCTGCCGATCCCTCTACTTTCCAGCTGAAAAGAATTATCCTTACTAGGTTTTAATTGCAAATTTATGACCCAAACATATCCACTAACAGGCCCCATCTCAAGGTATTACATTATATCTAGAGGCATTTATTGATTTGTCCTCAAACCCTTAGTCAATAATCCATCTTCTTAGGCAGTCCCTTGGGAATCCAAGACCACTTGCTTCCACTTCAGCGTTGTGAGTTCTGAGGCGACTGATAAGGTCAATGTGGAAACCACAGGCATTTTCCACACGTAATGTTGTTGGAGCCTGATGGGCAGACTGTTGGTAGCTTGTGAGACCCTCTGGTGCTGCTACAGTTTATGCTTTTATGCCCTTGTGGCATTAATATTACCAATGATCTGTCGTCGACCAACTGTATTGAACCAACTGCCAAGGCTGCACACCAATGTCTTTATTTCATGAGGAGACAGAGAAAATTCAGCATGTCTCCAATGTTTCTTACACACCACAGATTCACCATAGACCACTACAGCTTGGTGTGGGAACAGTTCGGCCCCAGACTGCATTAAATGGCAGAGAGTTATAGATGTGGCCCAGTCCGTCAGACAGACCAGACTTCCCACCATTTACACTTCACGCTGACTCAGAAAAGCAGGCAACATAATCAAAGTCTTGTCCCACTCTGGTAATTCCTTCTTCTCCCCGCTCCAGCAGAAGGTACAGAAGCTTGAAAGCCCGCCCCACCAGACGCAGGAATAACTTCTTCCCCTCTGTTATCAGGCTCCTTTGGACCGCACGCCCATAAGCTAGGGTTTTGTCTGATTCACACCAACCCCATTGTAGACATTGGACTTTATCCATGGTGTCCAGTGATGTGCTGCAATGCTAAGAACTATATTCTGCACTCTGTATCTTTCCCTTTGTTCTACCTATTGTACTTGAGTTTGACGATTGTATTTATGTATAGAATTGGTTAGCATAGGTTTCACTATACCTCGCTGACAATAATAAACCTATTCTGAGGTTTGCACAGAGCTTCAGTGTACTGCTGAAGCATGGATTCGAATGCTCCTTCTCTATTTTGCATAGTCAGACCACAGATACTCAGAGTCAGAGCTGCAATTGTTCAAGAATACATTGATCTTTTTCCTTTACCAGCCTGGTAATTTATTCTCATTACACAACTTGGAAGAGTCTTAGTTTTGAGAGTCTGGCGTTAGGCTTGTAAATGACATGACCTGCCATGAAGACTGAAGAAGGGTCCCGACCTGAATCGTCACCTATCCTTTATCTCCAGGGATGCTGCCTGACCCGCTGAGTCACTCCAGCATTTTGTGTCTATTTTTTTTGTAAACCGGTATTCCATTACTCATCATTTTGAAAAAAATCCAAGAGCCACACTAACAACTACACAATAATAAATGGTCAACACAGTAATAGAAATCATGAGACAATATGTATCCATATTAAAATACCAATTTCATATTAGGCTGTAAACAGCATGTAATAATTGTATGACTCCATTCATAATTATGGCAATTTAAAGGATATGAGGATCTTTCTGTCTGAGACGATAAAAGTGGATGGAATAACCACTCTTTGCATAAGACTGTTTGAAACAAAAATACTAATAACAGAATCGGAAATGAAAGTGGGCAATGGTTGAAAGACAATATGAAAATATTTGGTTAGAAAATGAAAAAAGTACTTGCTGTGCTTTTTTATACCCTAATTTTGTCAGAAGTGGTTGGAAAGTATGGTCCCATATGCAGCAAAAGGCTTTAAAGCCATTTCACCCACAGTTTACCCACACTTCCACCGGTGTCTTTAACAACATATTGGCCTTAACCCAGCAGCTCTGGGTCATTATGCCACGATAGTTATCGTGAGCATCCTGATGGCCTGTAGATTATTAATTGTACTTGAGTTTGCCACTCAATCACATAACAATAATGTTATGAGCTCCTTTTATGTTGTTAAATGCTTCTTGGCTGATGTACCTTTAAATGTTCGAAACTAGGGGATGTATCTCATTAAACAGCGTAATGGTCTATTTTGATATTAGTTTGGAAAGGTCTGTAATATGCACCTGGTGCTTTGCTTTAGACATGCTCGATGTTTCAGATGTACCTTGTATATCCATTTATTCTTCTAATATTGTTTGAATATATAGGCTTCTTCTAATATTGTTTGAAGCCAATATCCCTCACGGGATAAATACAGTGCCTAATGGTGTATGATTTACCTGTTCAAAGCAAGAAGATATGAGGTTTGGTCTCTGACTCATATTGGGCACCATATCTGAGGAAAGATGTGCTGGCCCTGGAGAGGGTCCAGAGGAGGTTTACAAGAATGATCCCAGGGAGAGTGGGTTAACCTATGGTGAGCGTTTGATGGCACTGGGCCTGTAATCGCTGGAGTTTGGAAGAATAAGGGGAGGACCTCATTGAAACATACCGGATAGTGAAAGGTTTGATTAGAGTGGATGTGGAAAGGATGTTTCCACTAGTGGGAGAGTCTAGGACTAGAGGTCATAGCCTCAGAATTAAAGGACGTTCTTTTAGGAATTTCTTTAGTCAGAGGGTGGTGAAGGCTGTGGAGGCCAAGTCAATGGATAATCTCTGTCTTAAAAATATCCACTGACTTGGCTTTCACAGCCTTCTGTGGCAAATAATTCCACAGATTCACCACCTTCTGACTAAATACATTTCTCCTCATCTCCTGTATTTGCCTGGCTATATTACTACCAATAACTATGGTAAACATCTTATAGAAACTCACACTCTTTTCAATATTCATGGATAGATATTTGCATTCATAGTATACCTTTGAAAACTTTAGGATATTGCAAAACATGATACCCAAAAAAGTACCTTTATGATGCAGGAAATGTGGCGGCCAAAATAAATACAACACAAAGACCAATGTAAAAATACCATGTGAGTTGATTTTAAGTGATATTTATGAAGGTATAACTGTTGCCTGGGTCACTGGGATTAATCTTCCTGCTTTGCTATGAAATAATACCAAGGAAGTTTAGACATAATCTGCACGAGCTGACAGTGCCTCAGTTTGATGTCTTATCCAAAGATCTCCACCCTCAGAAGAATAGAACTTTCTTGCTGATACTATGGGACATCAGTCTCCATTTTTGGTACTCAAGTCTCTGGAATGGCAGTGAACTCTCAACCTCAGGATAGGAAAGGCTATGGGTAAGAAAGATTAAGAGGGATACGTGTCATATGGGATGGGCTTCAATGGGGCATCTTGGCCAAGTTGGGTCAAAGTTGCGTTGCATAACTCTCGGATTCCGACGAGAGACACAAGTAATAACCACAGAGCTACAGCTAAAACAATCTGCCAATTCCAAGAGGGATCGAGGATGAGAACCATGGTTATGTTTCTTACCCGAAGACCACACTAAATCTCGGCCCCTAGCTGGCCAAGATTGGCTATCTCCATGAGGAATGTGCTGCGCCAATGCACCGAGCCTTCGAGACTTGATTCTCTCAAAACTATAATTTCTGAAAAGCTTTTTAGAAGATTAAAGGCTCAGAACAAGGAGTGAGTGGTAAGTGGGATATGTGTCATATCCCATGTAAGTGGGAAAAAAAGAAACTTTCAAATTCATAAGCCATGCTGCAGCAGTGAATCTGCAGCTTCAATACAATTAATCAATCTCGGAAATTTCCGAGACAACTTAAATTAACAGGTAATGGAATTTTTAAAAAACATGGAACAAAAACTATCTTTCAAGTGTTATTTGGCTCAATCTGTCCTTTCATCTGCACTTTTGCACTGCTCACCATTATTCTTAACACTAATCAGAGGCAAGAACACCGGGTTCCCTATTTAGTTTCACTAAAATTACAGTTCTCTATTTCCCAATGTTTCCATTTTGTTGAAACCAGCCCACTGATTAATTAATCCCGTCAGAAACCATGATGTTTTAAAAAAAAACTTTGAACTTCAAGGCACATGGGTGGAAAACTGTCTAACCAGCATCCTTCATCCAAAAAAAAGCGAGACAAAGACTGAGGGACGGAACGCAAGCCAGAGGAAAGAATTGGGGAAGAAAATTGACAACGTCTGTCTCATTACTCTTGGATTTATTTATCTACCCCAAGGCGATGGACAAAGAAACAGGATTTGAATCAAGGGTTCCTCGGTCGACTGTCAAGATTTACCTTGAATTATCGTTCTGGATTTGCCTTGACCATATCATTGTATCACAAACCATTTGTTAAAATTGTATTTTAATCAATAAATAGTAAAAATTGTAGGTGAATTTTAGATAATATCGCAGCACAATTCTTAGACAAGTAGGGTGCAGTATGTGGAGATGTTATGAAGGGAAAGGGTGCTTAAAAAAATCATTGTATGATTGTTGGAATCAATATACATTGATTGAAGGTTGTCATAATCAATTCCAGAGTTCCTCCCAGTAGGTCGTTAAACCCAGAGTGTGGAAGCAAAGATAGGAGAGTGGGTTAAATGGTACCAAGGAACATGTAGAAACAAAGAACCGCAGATGCTGGTTAATATACAAAAGGACACAAAGTGCTGGAGTAACTCAGCAGGTCAGACAGCATCTCTGGAGAATATGGATAGGTGACGTTTCAGGTCGATACCTTCAGACTCAGAAATGTTGCCTATCCATGTTCTCCAGAGATGCTGCCTGACCCGCTGAGTCACTTCAGCCTTTGTGCCCTTTTGTGTACTGAGGAACATGGTGGATTTAAGGAGGGCTTTGAAAATGTGAGGAGATTCAACAAAGACTTCCAGACTATGATAACAACAATGGCTAAGTAGAACACAGATGAACAGAGCCAGAGTTCCCTGATCCCTGTCTGAAGAATGGTCTCGACCCGAAACGTCGCCTCTCCTTTGCTGCTTAGATGCTGCTGCACCCGCTGAGTTTCTCCAGCCTTTTGTGTCCCCTGAACAGAGCCAGAGTTGGGTTTGATCAGGCTTACCATGAAGGTGACGAGATAACAGGGATAGGGGATTCTACATGGAGTGCATTTGATACGCTCTTGTGCAGAAAAGGAATGTGGGTCGAGATACATATTGGGGTCAATGTGCCCGTGAGACCAATAACCTGGTAAAGAGGGAAAATTTGCACAGGTTAGTTAATGCCTCTTTTTGGTGATTGGATTGAGTATGATCCTCAAATAAGATATGGTTCCACAAAACTGGAAAGAAATGTCTTATAATTGTGCAGCTCAGAACTCAATTATCAAATACCACAAAATTCTGCTTCTATTCATCCGTCGGCTTGTTTTGATGGCAAACTATGGAGCAAGGAAGCAGGCAAAATCCAGGGACTCATCAGTGCATAATTATCAGAAAATGTCAGGCTGTGTTCTAAGTGTTCTGCCATGAAGAATTACATGCTGCAAGTCTTTCCTTACCCTGTAACTGGGGTGAGAATTACCATCACAGCTGATAATTAACAAATTCTGAAGAAAGCAAGATGAAAAGCAAGAAAAACAAAATAGGGGAAGGGGATTCAGGTTGTTAGCTGAAAGATCAAGGAAAACTTACTACTGAAGGAGTTGTAATAGATTACCTATACATGGCAACCTTGAACCATAATTAACCTGGCAAAACTGCCAGTGAAGCAAGCAACTTATTTTTAAAGAATCCAAGATGGGCTGCTTTCCTGCACTTTTGTTTCTTTCATCTATGAAGGTCCCAAATCATGCAAGATATATTTAGAAAGAATTACACAGACGTTACACGCAGAAACAGCCCGTTCAACTGGCCTGTTCTCCACCTGGCCCTTATGATGTCAAAGCTATCGCAAGCAATTAATGCAAAAATAAAAGCATAATCGAATTTGGTTTCACCCTCTTCAAGACTTCCTCTTTGCTCTGCCAACCCTTCCTCCACCTCTTCTGCTAATGAAAACTACTGTTTTTCTCTTTTTGCCAGTCGGTTGTCCACCGACTCCACACCAGCTATCACCTAGCACGGCAGCATAGCGATGGCGCTACTGGTGTACAGCGCCAGAGACCCAGGTTCAATCCTGACTATAGGTGCTTTCCTGTACGGAGTTTGTACATTCTCCCGGTCTCCTGTGTAGGTTTTCTCTGAGATCCCCGTTTTCCTCCCACACTCCAAAGACGTACAGGTTTGAGGGTTAATTGGCTTGATGTAAATGTAAAATTGTCCCTAGTGCGTGTAGGATAGTGCAAGTGTGGGGATCGTTGGTCGGTGCAGACCCAGGGCGCTGAAGGGCCTGTTTCCGTGCTGTATCTCTAAACTAAACTATCAAGGATCCAGTTACATTGTTCTCATTTTATGCTCCCAACAATTCCATCAACTCTCCAAATTCTACCACTCTCCTACAGATTGGCAGTAATTGACAGTGAATGATTAATCTGTCTCACCACACCTTTTGGGTTAGAAGGAATTCAGTGCCCTCAGGGGAAAACCATGCTGTTACAGGAAGAACATTACTCCGCACATGATGCACAGAATGTTGGGATTGAGGTCAGTCCACTGGAGCTGTGAGGCTGCAACTCTACTTGTTTTTGCCAGTCGGTTGTCGACAGTGAGCTACTTGACCCATCTGTAAGAACAACATTGATAACTCGCTCTGGATATTACAAACGCCGTGTTGAAATGGTACCTGTACCTCAGTCTTCCACATTGTTTCCAATGCACAAACTTTATAGGGTGTTTGGTTCTGGCTATGCGACACGGAGAACAAAGGCTTTGCCTAGAAAGAATACAACTGCAGAAAGCAGCCACGTTCTAAACAGGATTCAGCCCTACAGGTGTTACCTCATAGTTAGCTAGAGTACCATGAAGATTTGTATGGGTGTAAAATTGTAAGACTCGAGGGATGACTTGAACCACTTGAGGGGAAATGAGCTAAACACTCAGACTTCAAAGTCCACTGACCCATGTAAGCTGGGACTGGCATTCACTGTCAGTCTGCTAGGGTGAATGGTTATGAATTTCTTCATTCATCAGGAGCCAAAAAAGCACAAAGCCACTACTGGGCGCTTACAAAGTGCAAGCAATGACATGTTTGTCCTGGATGGATCGGAAATGATTAAAAGCTGCACATCAATGTCAAAACACTATCTTTTTCTGTTCTGTAACTTTAATCTAAGTTGCGCATTGCATAAATGTTTTATTGAAGAAATGAGTTCAGCACAAAGTTCAAACAACGGACATTATTTGACACACCATGCCATGTAGATACTGATCCATTCCCCCAGCTGGAAAGTCTGCCTACTTCAGCATCCAATTTTCTTAACAAGTTCCAAAATTTTCACCGACAATGAAAATCTTTTCCATGCATTATACGTATAAGAACAAAATTGTTCAAACATTGTTCTAAATTTGCCGCCACTAATTTGCTTCCACTCCTCCTATGAGATAGTGTTTATAAATAAATATAGGTTAATACATTTATCTAATCCCTCATTAGTACCTTGAAAATGAAAAGCCTTTCCAAAATTCATCAAGTCGATTTAGTTTTAGTTTCAGAGATACAGCGCTGAAACAGGCCGTTCGGCCCACCGAGCAGGGATCTCCGCACATCAACACTACCCTACACACACTAGGGACAATTTACACATATACCAAGCCAATTAACCTGCAAATCTGTACGTCTTTGGAGTGTTCAAAGATTCAAAGGTTCTGTATTAGTCACATACACCTATTGGTGTAGTGAAATGCAGATTGCCACTGTGTGTGGGAGGAAACCGAAGATCTCTGAGAAAACCCTCGCCGTCACGAGAACGTACAAACTCTGTACAGACGGCACCCGCAGTCGGAATCGAACCTAGGTCTCCGGTGCAGAAAGTGCGGTAAGGCAGCACCTCTACTGCTGAGTCACCGATGATTAAAATATAAACCAATTTTTAATACAGACTCTGCCAAAGAACCCATAAAATTCCACCTACTGTGAACAAGTTTTCAAGAATTACTTCTGTCTTTTATAAAAGTGCCAGGAGTTCATTACATTATACAACTGTTTCTTAGCAGGTAAATATCTGATCCTCACTCTTGCCTCCCACCACCCCACAACCAGTGTTGCATGGAGTTAAACAGATCAAGAGAGCACCAGATTTATTTACCATGCTGAACTAAACCAGCTGATTTCAGTCAGTAGCCCACTACTTGGCTGGGTTGATGGGAAACCAAACTGAACTTTGGAACACTCTCAAATAGCATCAGATGCAACGCCAATTCGGATGCATTCTGTGTTCCACTTCAACTGTGATTGATATTGCATCTATTGTAGAAACAAAAAACTGCAGATGCCGGTTAATACACAAAAATACACAAGCTGCTGCAGTAACTCAGGCAGCATATCTGGAGAACATGGATAGGTGGCGTTTTGGGTTGATATCTTCAGACTCAGAAATGTCGCCTATCCATGTTCTCCAGAGATGCTGCCTGACCTGCTGAGTTGCTTCAGCACTTTGCGCCCTTTTGTGTACTGAGGAACATGTTGGATGCTTCAGACCTTTCAGTCTGGAGAAAGGTCCTGACTCCAAATGTCACCTATCCATGTTCTCCATGATGCTGCCTGACCCACTGAGTTACTCCAGCACCTCATGTCTTTTTATAGCATCCATTTGCGCTGAATGCAGTGTGTGAAATCTCCCTTTTTAATATCTTCTACCATTTTCACAAGCACACAATTGTGCCTTTTGTTAAAAAATGGTTACAGTGCCAAATGGATCTTTTCATCTCATACATTGTTCCAAGCCGAGTATCTGCAGGAGGTATCGTCACTATTTCCTGTTTGAACGACAGATCAACTGGAATCAGATTTAAACTGACTAGGAGGAAATCTAAACATCTTCGCTTTTGAATTATGTGTTATCTAATATCCGCCATATAACTCAATTTTTAACAAAGCATTCCATGCAGTTAAATAAGTGGACTGTCAGTTTTGGGTCATCGTCACACAGCGCAGAAACAGGCCGTTTGGCCCACCACATCTATGCTGACTATTTAGTGCTTTGCTTGTTCGCTGTTAGGTTTAAATCGCAATGGTGTAAAATAAAACTGAAATAATCTATACGATAACTTTACGCAGCTGGTTATGACATGAATTTTATATAACAACCTTATTGAGTTATGTTAGTTGGAATGTGTTAGATTGTCAGTGCAATGGTACACTGTCACACGTACCTAACTCCATTGAACATTTTCAGTGACAATGACTGTTCAGTGACAATCCTGCTATACATTGTTTAGAATTGTTTAAATAGTCAGAAGGCTAAATCAATGTCAGTGATGATATGGTAATTGGCTTGCATAACGTGTCACTGGAACTCTCGGTAACAAAATTCCATAATTTCTATCGGGTTGTGATGACATTCACACATAACGAGCAAGAACATGGATTTAAAATACATGTGAAGGAGAGTGCTTTATAATAAAGCTGTTTGAGATGTTTGGAAATCTTTGATGAAGGAATTTGTGATGCAGCTCGGTGGGCCCCTCCCACCCTAACCATGGACTGTTTGCCCTCCTACCAGCGGGGAGGCGGTACAGGAGCCTCAGGTCCCGCACCAGCAGGATGAGGAGTAGCTTCTACAATAACACCATCGCACTGCTGAACTCGGAGTCCCGCCGATAGATTCCCACATCTGTATTTATTTTTCTGTATTTATTTATCTGTACTTATCTAAACATGCTATCACTACGTACTGACACTAAACTGCATTTCGTTGTACCAATAAAAATCTGTACAATGACATTAAATTTGAATTGATTGGAATTGGGACTTAGGTTACACTGCATTTGTAGTCTTGGGTACAGTTCTGGTCGCCCCATTACTGGAAAGATGTGGAGACTTTGGCGAGGGTGCAGAAGAGATTTACTAGAAAGCTGCCTGGATTAGAGTGTTTCAGCCACAGGGAAGGTTTGACGGGCTTGGATTGTTTTCTGGAATGTCAGAGGTTGATGGGAAACGATAGAAGAATTTAAAATTATGAGAGGCACAGACAGAGTAGACAGTAAGAACCTTTTACCTAGGGTGGAAATGTCCTACACTAGAGGGCATAGCTTTAAGGTGAGAGGGAGAAGGTTTGACTGAAGATGTGCAGGGCAAGTTTTTTTTTCAACCAGAGAGTAGTGGGGACCTGGAACACATTGCCAGGGGTGGTGGTCGAGGCAGATACGATGGGGTTTAAGAGGATTTTGGAAAGCCACATGAATGTGCAGGGAATAGGGGGATATGGATCATGTACAGGCAGATGAGATCAGTTTTACTTGGCATCATGTTATATTGAGCCTGGAGAAATAAGGACTCCTTTTGTACAATTAATTCCTATGTTGCTGGAAGAGTAAAGAGTTTTCATTCCTAACCTTACTTCTTTTAAATATAGATAAAGATGTTAAGAATATTGATTTTAAACCACAAAGTGACAAATTGAAAGAATATTAAAACAACATTTGGGGAGATTATTGCAAAAACAATATATCATTGAGGCAAATTAGTGCATGATGACACAGTAATCTTTGAGGATGGCCAAAACTAAAATTAGTAGCTGGGATTTTGTTCTTATTGATTTGAAGGTAAGTTTTCAATCGTGCTCCTGTTGCAGATTGTCGCTTACCTGATTGTCGGGGTGGTTTATAGTAAAATACCCCACGCAGACGATGACTTCATGCAGCAGGTCCTCACTGGTCTGATGGTAGCAATACCACAGCAGTGAACTAACAATGTGGCGGAATGCCAGGGAGAGGCCTTCTGCACCACACACAGCCTGTGTGAGAGAAAAAACAGATAGAATGAGCAAGTGAAGCACAGCACCAGCTGAAGAAGCGGGCTTGTGTCACTGTTTGACTTAAGAAATATGAGCAGGAACAAAAAAACAGGAGATGCTAGACAGAGGAGGTAGCACGACAAGCATCCTCTGTGGAAGGACTGTCCTCTCGACAACTAGAGAATGGTCTTGACCTCCCATCTACCTCATTGGAGCCCTTTGAGCTGGTTTTAACTATCATGCACTAAATGTTATACCCTTTCCCCTATATCTATACACCGTAGACAGCTTGATTTTAAATATGTGACTTTTTTTCGCTAACTGGATAGCATGCGACAAAAAGCTTTTCACTGTACCTCGGGGCACGTGACAATAATAAACTAAACTAAAGGAGGAGCAGTTAACTAATCTGGTTAGACCCCTCAAAACATTAACTGTTTCTCCTTGACCTGACCTGCTGAAAGTTTCCAACATTTTATGCTTAAGATTCCCAGCATCTGGCATCTGCAATTTTGTTTAATTTTTAAAGGGGAGCAGGAAAAGGTCATTCAGCCCTTTGGCCCTGACCTATCAGTTAACAAGATTGTAGCTGATTTTCTACTCAAACGCCATTTTCCAATGTCCTTTGATTTGTTTAATATTCGGAAATCTATACTGGTTTAGATTTTTAATACAGTTAATGACTGAGCACAACCCTCGGGAATGGAGATTTCCATGGATTCACCCTCTGAGTGAAGAAATTTCCCCTCACTTCAATTAGTGCCATTGAGTCATACAGCGTGGAAATAGGCATTTGGCCCATATCCCTCTAAACCTTTCCTACCCATGTTCTTACCTCCTCTGGCAGCTCATTCCACTTATAGAAACATATAAATTTAAGAAAAAGGACTGGACAAGCTAGATGCAGGAAAAATGTTCCCAATGTTGGGCGAGTCCAGATCCAGGGGCCACAATCTTAGAATAAAGGGGAGGCCATTTAAGACTGAGGTGAGAAAAAACTTTTTACCACCCAGAGAGTTATGAATTTGTGGAATTCCCTGCCACAGAGGGCAGTGGAGGCCAAATCACTGGATGGATTTAAGAGAGAGTTAGATAGAGCTCCAGGGGCTAGTGGAATCAAGGGATATGGGGAGAAGGCAGGCACGGATTATTGATTGGGGATGATCAGCCGTGATCGCAATGAATGGCGGTGCTGGGTCAAAGGGCTGAATGGCCTTCTCCTGCACCTATTTTCTATGTTTCTATACCCAGCAACCTCTGTGTGAAGGATAGCACTAACTGAATAGGCAAGCTTGAATTCTGAATGGTTACCATGTATTTTCAGAATGTGACCGCTATTTAATGATTACTTACCTGCTAAGAATTCTGTATTTTTGCAAGTGGTTAATAAATAACTCAACTGAAATGGGTCACCCAAGTGAACTATACAATTTGCATCTCTACCTTCATCTGGTATTTAACTGCCCCATTGTGGCAAGCATTTATTTAAGGAAGAGAATGTATTGAAGCTCCAGAAACAGTTTCAGCGGCTTGATTAGAGATACAGCGTGTAAACAGACCCTTTGGCAGACCAAGTCCACGCTGACTATTGATCACCTGCACACTAGCTCCATGTTATCCCTCTTTATCATCTACACATAAGGGGCAATTTACAGAAGTCAACAAAGCGGACATACCCGCATGTCTTTGCGTTGTGGGAGGAAACTGAAGCAGCTGGAGGAAACCCGCGCAGACACAGGGAGAACGCAAGAACTCGGCACATATAGAACCCGAGGTCAAGATCTAACCCAGGTCTCTGATGCTGTGAGGCTCAGCTCTACTGCTGTGTCTCTTGTCTGGATCAAGCGTTCACCGGTACCAAAGCTCGTCTCACCTGAAAAGTGGGAAGATCCAAAAATGCAAAGCTGTTCAGGAAGCGAAGACTCTGGATTGCGACATGAATAGTGTGTTGAGGGTAGATTTCAGCCGGTGGGGAGGTGTTGTGGTCAGGGACTGTACCGTGGAGGAGGATGCAGTAGAGCATGTTGAGAACGCCCACCAGCTCCGTAGACTGCAGCACTGCCGTTAGTCCAGTTGGGTCGTGCCTTTTGTTCTCAAATATGTTGTGCGATCTGCCAAAATGACAGGCTAACTCATTAGGGTAAACACATTGATGTACTAATACGTTAAGGCCATGAGATTGGATAAACCTTACAACAACTTATTTCTCCTCAAAAATATATACTTAGGTCCATTTACCCTACTCTTTCCTCATTTTTGAAATTGGTTTATTTTCTGGTCTATATTCAATTCTCTTTTGAAATTTAATATTAATCTGCTTCATCAACTTTGCTTGCAGTGCAGCAACTCATTGCAATATAAACTATTGTACTCATTTCCTCATTGGGTCAATATGAAATGGTTTTAATTTTCTAAGGACAGACTATATTATGTAAAAAAACATCAGGAGACTGGAGGAACTCAGCAGGTCAGGCAACATCTGTGGAGGGAATAGACATGCAAACGTCATCACTTAGAGTCTGAAGAAGGATCCCGACCAGGAATGTGGTCTGCCCATTCTCTCTACAGATGCAACTTGACCCGCTGTATTCTGCTCACGATTCCAGCATCTGCAGTTTATTGTGTCTCTACATGATGTGGGCTGACTGTGGTGCAATCTAGGGTACATTTATTCAAGAGATGTGATACCACTTCCAGACAGGTAATTTCAGATTCACCTCAACTGCTGCAGTTTAATTTGAGTGTAAAACAATCTGTTGCACCCACCCTGTGTCCAGGTCACTTTACTCGCTTTTTCTTCCATCATCAATTGCCCATTCTTAAACGTTGGCATGGTTTACTGGGTCGACTGCCAACTCTGAAGGTGCTTTTCACTAGGGTTACTGAATCAGGTATCAGGACCATGGTGCGTATCACCATACATTTACAGATTCTCAGCTGCTGCCCCAACTGACTATTTCTACTGTGAAAAGGCAAAACAAAAACAAAAAACCCTTTCTACTATAAATAGATCAAGAGCGACAAGTAAATCAAATCTTAAAACTTAAAAAGATTGTTGCAAGATAGTTTTAGTTAGTTTCTATACAAGATGCAAAACCTGTTCTTTAAGAAAGGTAAACTGATCAAATGAAAAGTTCCCTTTCTTCAACAGCTCAGCTTAGATGCCTAATGTCATCGATGTTACTTGTGATGTCAGTTGACAGGCAGCTTCTTGTACTGGAGCCATAACAGATCAGAGGTCAACACTTGATTCCAGTCATACAGACTTTGCTTCAGACTAACTGAGTCGCTTGATGTGTTTCAAACGGAGATTTAGGTTTGCTTAACAAAACTTGCTGTAATCAGTGTGGGAATGATATGAATCTACAGTTGAATCAGTTTTAAAGCATGCAGAAAGAACTTTTACTGTAGAGTAAACCTCACTATAACGGACTACTGGGGGGTGGGGGGGGGGATGGTATCTGTTATTGCCGATTGTCCACTATAACCGAGTGAGGGGGGTAAATTTAACCCAAGGCCGGGCGGTAAGATATGCTGTGGGGAGGGTTTAAACAAGCGGAAATTCACAGGACGGGGTGCTGTAGAGCCCCCGGCCACACACGCTGTGCACTGGGGACGGGCCCAGTATTCACGCCGCTGCCATGCTGCTCGATCTCTCCGATCCCACAACCGGGAGCTTCCGCCACGTGGCTCCAACACATTGGGCAACTGGCGGAAGTGGAGGGGGGCAGTGGAATGGGAGCCTCGGTCCGTCCGCTATAACCAAAATCCGCTATACTGAGGTCAGTTATTGCAGGGGTTTAAGTAAAGGGCCACAGTTTAAGAATAAGGAGTAAGCCATTTAGAATGGAGACGAGGAAACACTTTTTCTCACAGAGAGTGGTGAGTCTGTGGAATTCTCTGCCTCAGAGGCAGTGGAGGCAGGTTCTCTGGATGCTTTCAAGAGAGAGCTAGATAGGGCTCTTAAAGATAGCGGAGTCAGGGGATATGGGGAGAAGGCAGGAATGGGGTACTGATTGGGGATGATCAGCAATGATCACATTGAATGGCGGTGCTGGCTCGAAGGGCCAAATGGCCTCCTCCTGCACCTATTGTCTATTGGCTTATTGTATCTTAACAAACTCAACATATTGCAAAGCAATCTATAAACTATGAAGTACTTCTCCCATTGTGGTTGGAGTGAAGGACACATAAGCCAATTTGCACACTGCATGGTCAATAGGCAATATCATGATCATCACCTGATAATTATTTAGATTGAAAAACTAAAATTGCAGATGCTAGAAACATCAAATAAAAACTGAAATACAGATATTCTGCAGAGTGTAGCGTGAGCAACAAAATTCTTAGTACCAGTCATTGATTCATTGACAGAACCAGAAATGGAATAAAATATTGAGAAACAAGGAACTGCAGATGATGGATTACATAAAAAGACACCAAGTATTGGAGTAACTCAGCAGGTCAGGCAGGATTTCTGAAGAACACGTATAGATCACGTAGTACAGGGCAAGTGTTTAAAGCACCAGAGATACAACAGTACTTTTCCTATCTGCTAGCAACTTTTTATGTGCAGGAAGGAACTGCAGTTGCTGGTTTACACCAAAGATAGATAAAACGCTGGAGTAACTCAGAGGGACAGGCAGCATCTCTGGGCAGAAGGAATGGGTGACGTTTCGGGTCGAGACCTTTTTTTAAATTCCAGATTTGCTTATTTTGTTGAATTTAAGTTCTTCCGCAGCTGTGGTGGGAGTCAAGTTCATGCCATCTGGTCAGTGGTCTAGGTTGAATTTTGAGATAGGCCCACACCAACAAATGATCACCCGTATACTACTAGTTCTGTGTTATCCCAGTTTCACATCATGCACACTAGGGACAATTTACAGAAGCCAATTTACCTACAAATCTGCACGCCTTTGGAATGTGGGAGGAAACCGGTGCACCCAGAGTAAATCCACAAGGTCACAGGGAGAATGTGCAAATATCCACAAAGACAGCACCCGTTGTCAGGATCAAACTGGGGTTTCTGGCGCTGTGAGGCAGCAGCTCTACCGCTGTACAACTGTGCCGCTCTCTAAGTCCCAATATTTAGTTGGGTAACTTAATAACATAGCACCGTACCCTGGCAAAAATGCAGAACCCAAACTTCTTGTTTGTCAGCATGATAAATGGGGATTAGCAAACATTCGGTGTGAAGTTGAGAAATGACAAATTAAGAATACATTCATGATAGATTGATTTTAAGA
Organism: Okamejei kenojei; assembly: GCA_035221665.1. NCBI lineage: Eukaryota > Metazoa > Chordata > Chondrichthyes > Rajiformes > Rajidae > Okamejei > Okamejei kenojei. The sequence continues at coordinate 12,338,539 of CM069169.1, read as the reverse complement.
AATCTATAGCTGTGAAAGGTTCACTTGGTGTCTGTGCACTTAGATAAAACTCTCAGCAATTTGCTAACTCGTCACTTACCGATTGACAATAGCGAAGCAAAGACGACACATACTGTGCAACAAGCCTGTAACATTCTGCAGGAAGGAGGCAATTTTAGGTTGTTCATCGACGGGCCCTTGTATGGAGAGGAAGCAGCCATACAACTTGTCAGTGAGTCCAGTATACACCACATAGCTGAGAAAGAGGAGAAAATCTACGTTAGTAAAATAATTAAAGATAGACTTAACTAGCATTCCCAAAAATATGTACACCATTTTCATTCTAAATTTCCTAACTATTCTCGTAAGGGAAACCACCCATCTAATTCTGGACGGGTGAACTCCATGATGGGAGAAGTTTATGCAGGAATTTTGCTTTATAAATGCAGAGAAACATTTAAAATATAAATAAGAAATTAAAGACAGGATGCTGTTGTAAAATAGTATCTCAATTGCTTGGCTTTTCATTTGGTTTTGACTTTTCATCTGAAATGATCAGCTGATTGAGTCTTCTTCTTCTTGCATATGGCGTGCACAGCCTAAGGTTGTAGGACAACTTGTTCTATTTGATCTTATTTGATTGTGAACGCCAGGTTGATTGCATTTGTTGAAACAGGGCGGACCACGTGAAGGTTGCAGTCTCCCACCGCCAACTGATTTGAGGAAAATTATTTTTCCTCAAAGTGAACTTGGATATGGTTACAAATTAAACTGATTTTTGCAAAACAACTCTAAAATATGCTCAGCAATATTAGAATCATACCTGGGAACCCCATTGTAACTGTTTTAACAAACGTTGTCAAGGAACAAGAGCGCCCAAACTTCCATTTTTTATTTATACCAAGTGAGATGATATGATATGACTGAACAGAATACAGGTTCCCAAACAGCTTTCCCATGGATTGGAAATGTTGTTGGAGGATTGGCCTCGGGATATTTACTCTCTGTTCAAATACGATCAAGGATATGGAAACCCAATAATTAAAGAGGCAATCTGGTGCTTGGGAACAAAAGTATTCCAACACTTTGTAACAACTGGGCAACACAGAGGTGCAGTGGTAGAGCTGCTGCCTCACAGCATCCTGGGTTCGATCCTAACTACGGGTGCTGTCTGTACGGAGTTTGTACGTTCTCCCTGTGACTGCATGGGTTTCCTTCGGGTGCTTCGGTTTCCTCCAAGATTCCAAAGAAGTGGAACTTTGAAGGTCAACTGGCTTCCGTAAATTGCCCCTAGTGTGTAGGACATTGAGCTAGTGTACGGGGTAATGGATGGTCGGTGTACGCCGAGGAGCCCGTTTCCTTATTGCATATATAAACTAAACTAAATTGCATGGGTGCAGCCTCTCCTTCTATAAAGTTGGTAAAAATAATAACATTATTATTATTAAGCATAGTCAAAAATTGGTGTTGCCATCTCTGCATATGTAACCCGTCTTCAAGGCTGGCAAACTGAATTTGAAGAATTCTGCTGTCTATAACTGGCACAGACCAGTCAATTCCTGGCCAGAACATTCGCGAAAGGGTTCACGACCGAACCTCGATTGTCGAATGGAGGCAGGGATAGTGGTCGGATAATCAAGACGACTTGTTTATTTGGGATAAACACAAAAAGCTGGAGTAACTCAGTGGGACAGGCAGCATCTCTGGAGAGAAGGAATGGGTGACGTTTCGGGACGAGACCCTTCTTTAGATTTTGGATGTACGTTCATTCCGGCTACTATGGACTTGGGGAAACTGTGCCTGCAGCACTTCCCACCACAATCTTACCTCAAGAGAAAGTAATTGGATGACAAGCGTTCTAAAAATTTACAAGTAAACTTGAGTATTGGGACTGGAGTGAGGGAAGGAAAACAGATGAACTCTTTGTTCAAATTAAGAAATAAATTTGAACTAATGAAAGATCTGGTGTCATTGCTTGGGTTTAATCCCACTCCAAACTCAGTCAATGTCACAGAACCACAGTGAAATCTTTATGTAACTTCCTGTACCATTTATCCCTCTTCTCATCTCACACTGTCTTCATCTTTCATGGGTAGAAATTGGATCCATTGGCAGCCGTTTTCATGAACAAATGGAGAGTAAAAGCAATTGTATCAAGGTTAGATTGCACCAGGAATTTTACTTCTGGTGAAATTAAGTTGGCTACGTCTGTGTGTAATTCACTTTGGCATAGCTGATGTTTCCTTGGTTTCAGTTGCGCCGTTGCTAGCACAAATTGAAATCTCTGGGAACTTCTGCATTGGAGTAAATTGCACTGAAATGGGCAATGAGTCTTCGGTTAAAGGGACTGGTCACATCTTTTGCAAGGCTCAGTTTTTAATGCTCAGGATAAGGGATAAAGGCGTGGGCTGGTTGTTCCATCACTGCTCATTGCTTCTTTACACAAATCACGTGCGATCTCTGCCCTCTTGATCATATTCTACCTGTGGCATGGAATCAGCACAGGACTCGACTGGGCAGACTAATATGTCAAGGAGGAACCTTTGCCCAGATTGCCATTCCCCCTCTCTCCCACATCTTCCCTCACTTTCACAGCAGCCATTTAGTTTCAGTTCAGTTTATTGCCACGTGTACCGAGGTACAGTGAAAAGCTTTTGTTGCGTGCTACCCAGCCGGCAGAAGGACAATACATGATTGCAACAGAGCCATTTACAACTTATAGATACATGATAAGGGAATAACGTTTAGTGCAAGGTAAAGCCAGCAATGTCCGATCATGGATAGACTGAGGGTCACCAAAGAGGTAGACGATAGTTTAGCACCGCTCTCTGGTTGTGGTAGGATCATTCAGTTGCCTGATAACATCTGGGAAGAAACTGTGTCTGAATCTGGAGGTGTGTGTTTTCACACTTCTATACCTTTTGCCTGATGGGATAGGGGAGAAGAGAGAGTGGCCAGGTGCAATGTGCCTGTCGTCGGGAGAGAAGCTTTAAAGGTCTGATATGTCTCTCAGTGTCGGCATGATGCAGCAGCTGTGAGCTTGTCAAGCAGCTCGCTCTAGGAACTGTGTGTTGAGCTGCTATTTTAGCTGATGTGACAGTGCACAATTTGCCACAGCACTGTTTCTAATGTGCTTTTGCCAATTAAACAATTGATTCAAATGGGTATTCCTGCTGCAACGCACGCATGCTCAGTGCTTCAAAACAAAAATGCAATTTCTAAACGCTATGTTTTATTTCATAGTAACAGTAGAAATTTTGGTTACAATAAAACTTTAATGTAGATGAAATCCAACTTTGCTTGACAAATGGTGGCTCAATAAAAAGATATTTGGTTAAAACTCCTTGTATGTAATAAATGTTCTTCAGGGAGCCATGTTGCATAAGACTTCAACTTCAATGTGATGAATGGTGAAGTTGATTTATAGAACATACAACACAGAAACAGACCCTTTTATCTACAATGTCGGTGACGAACATGATGGCAAATTAAACTAATTCCTTACACATGATCTATACCCCTTCATTCTCTGCATTTCCATGTACCTATCTAAAAGCCTCTTAAACATTACAGTCATATCTGCTTCCATCACCACAACTGGCAGTGAGTTCTACACATGTACCATTCTCTGTGCAAAAAAACCTATCCCATACATCTCCTTTGAACATTCCCCCTTTTACCTCAATGAGACACTCCTGAGTATTTGACATTTCCTTCCTGAGAAGATTACGGAGAGTCGGTCTGTCAAGGAGGACTCTCTCTAACCTCTACAGGTGCACAGTAGAGAGCATGCTGACTGGATGCATCGTGGCTTGGTTCGGAAACTTGAGCGCCCTGGTGCGAAAAAGACTACAAAAGGTAGTAAACACTGCCCAGTCCATCAACGGCTCTGACCTCCCTTCCATTGATGGGATCTATCACAGTCGCTGCCTCAAAAAGGCTGGCAGCATCATCAAGGACCCACACTATCCGAGCCATACACTCATCTCTCCACTACCTTCAGGTAGAAGGTACAGGAGCCTGAAGACCGCAACGACCAGGTTCAGGAATAACTACTTCCCCACAGCCATCGGGCTATTAAACTCAGCTTGGACAAAACACTGAACATTAATACCCCATTATCTGTATATTTGCACTTTATCAGTTTATTTATTCATGTGTGTATATATTTATACAATGGTATGTGGACACACTGATCTATTCTGTATTTGTGCCTACTATGTTCTGGTGTGCTAAAGCAAAGCTAGAATTTCATTGTCCTATCAGGGACACATGACAATAAACTCTCTTGAACCTGAACATTTCTACCCTATCTTTGCCTCTCATAAGTTAATAAACTTCTATCAGGTCTCCCCTTAGTAGCCACCATTGTCCAACTTTTTCTTATAGCTAAAACCTTCTAATCCAGCATCCTGGTAAAATCTAGAAACAAAGAACTGCACATGCTGTTTTACAAAAGAAAACGGAGCGCTGGAGTAGCTCAGCAAGTCAGGCAACATCTCAGAGGAAAATGGATAGGCAAAGTTTCAGGCCAGAAACCTTCCTCAGACTCCAGTCTTCTCCAGCCTGAAGGGTCCCGACCCAAAAGATCGCCTAATCATGTTCTCCTGAGATGCTGCCTGACCCACTCAGCTACTCCAGCAGTCTGTATCTTCTTCAGCATCCTGGTAAACATCTCTGAAAAGCCTCTACATTCATCTTTCCTGTAATGGGGCAACAAAATCACAATCAGTTAGTTGAAAGAAGATGGGCGTAGGCCATCAGGACAATTCAATGCCCTTACTATTGGTGCAGGATGTTCAGCATCCATTAGAGCAGACACACTGTCTGATAAAAATGACTTGCAAGACAACATAAGCTCTCAATTTTGCTACCCTTTCCTGCTTCTTTCCTGCAGACTGCCTACATCAGTGTGACGACCTGCCTATATACTCAGCCTTGCAGTGGGAGCACAAACACAACATAATCAGTCTCAGCGGGAATTCAATCCAGCTTTTCACAAAACCCCTGCATGCATCATGAACTGGAGTAACGTGGCGTTGATTCCAATGACACAGCTGGTGCTGACAGCATCCTGTGCTACGGGTACCGATCGGGCAGCGTACACTTTCAGACTATCAAGAAATGAAATGATCTTGGATTTTGGTGCCATGGACCTAAAAGTCTAGAAATGGATGTGATCTGTAGCAGTGGGCTTAAATGCACCGTGGAACCCAATATATACTTCTAGGACATAACCCTATAGAAACTAGACATTGAAAGACCAAGCAGAAAACAACTTCGTTATCAAACAAATGAACTAAAAATATCATTATTTTCGGATATGTTATGATAGGGTGAGGAGGGGTAGTGAGGGGAAATAGTTAGCCAAAGACTACCTTGCTGCCAGTGATGTCTCACAGGTTTATATATAAATGAATGTTTGAGGAGGTGTAGACTTGGCTTTGATATCTATCACTGTGCAATATCTTTTTGAAATTTAATGTCATTACCTAAGGTACCCGAGGATCAGTGATAAATGAAGTTTCTAGGCAATGAGAGAAAGGGGGAGTGAGGAAGAGTTTATTTAAAAGGAAGTTTTGAACAGATGATTTTCTGTCATGACCTACAAAAGAAACTCAAATTAAAAAGCAGTTGAAGTTGTGGGGCAGTGACATATGGGACAATTTGATTTAACAAATGGGACAATTTGATTTTGAGATTAATAGAAGATTATCTTTCTCCAAGGATAAAAGCTTTTTCCTCCACCCAGTAGCCAAGTCATTTAATGCAACATACAATCGTGTAATTTGTACCTAATAATAATCCTAAAGGAAATCCAATACCTTTACCAAGAAAATTTAGGACTGAGATGAGAAAAACATTTTTCACACAGAGAGTGGTGAATCTGTGGAATTCTCTGCCACAGAAGGTAGTTGGGGCCAGTTCATTGGCTATATTTAAGAAGGAGTTAGATGTGGCCCTTGTGGCTAAAGGGATCAGGGGGTATGGAGAGAAGGCAGGTACAGGTACAGGATACTGAGTTGGATGATCAGCCATGATCATATTGAATGGCGGTGCAGGCCCGAAGGGCCGAATGGCCTACTCCTGCACCTATTTTCTATGTTTCTATAATGGCCTTTCCAGACAGACTTGTCATTAAACCTTTTGTAATGTGTCTATTCGTCACCAAGTGCTTCCACGTTCTCTCACTGCCCCACAACTTCAACTGATTCCTAACTGCATCTGCACCCTGTCATAGTTTCTATGCCCTGCCCATCCCCTGCAATGTCATGGGTGGCTGTCTCAGCTTACTCTGCCTCTGGCATTAACCATGTTCAGTCCACCTGAAACCTTCACAGCACAGTCCCATCAATCAGCAAACCTTCCCACTTTTTACATATTCCTTTCGCATTCATCAAATAATTGCTCAAAGCTACATCAATATGGCAAAATTGTTTAACCAGCTAACATTTGTCAGGCTATTTTTCCGTTCTGGTAACCTGCTGGTGCCTCTCTTCATTAGTGATAGCAAGTGTTAGCAATATTTTTATTAACAAAAGGTGAAGGCAGCAGCTATCACAGCCAGGCCTGACCCTCTCCTGGATTCCTGAACCTTATCTTTCGAAGTCATTGTTGGAGGATTTTAATTAAGAAAAGGAAAACCTCTCCTGACTTTTTTTTCCCTGCCACCGCACTGGAGCGATGAGGCATTACTATCTGGTATCACCCTGCCTCCTGATTACTCCCTGAATAAAACTAACTGAGAGTGTGCTTAAGAAGGAACTGCAGATGCTGGAAAATCGAAGGTAGACAAAATTGCTGGAGAAACTCAGTGGGTGAGGCAGCATCTATGGAGCAAAGGAAATAGGCAACGTTTCGGGCCGAAACCCTTCTTCAGACTGTGCTTATATGTGTTTCCATTATATAGAATATAATATAAGTGTTGTAGAAGGCTATAAGGCCATGGGTTTACTGAAATTCCTGGGCATATTTTAAAAGTTGACTTAAGATCCTGGGCAATGTGGAGGCTGCTGTTGTGTTCACCACAGCCAATTTCATTTAAAATATTAGAAGGAAAGTTCCACATACATTTATAGCCAGGTTTGTGGAGATATGAACAGGAATATAAACCACTGCTAATATGATATAATTCAGAACACTGCAGACTGGACTCCCTGACTCTGATTTTCTCTCTTCAGATTCTTACTGGTTGGCATCCGTCCATCTGCGAAAGATGTTGCGGCTTTGATATTGTCCTGTTTGGGGAGGCAAATGTTTCATCTGTGGTTGCATCTCCTGTTCTGGCTGACTAGGCCTATCCTTGACAGACCAACCCTCCCACAGGTGAAAGCGTCTCTGGCCATTGGACTGGGGAGTGTGTTGCTGTTGACCATTTAGTGGCGTTCGTGCAAAACTATCTTCTCTCTTCAATTTCTTAATAACCTGTGGAATATTTCCAATATTTTCTACTTTCATTTTAGACAGCCTGCATGCATGGCATTTGGCCTTTGAATAAACAATACTTGTTTTACCCCTGTCTTAATTAAAAAGTGCTGATTGGGGTTATCATTTAAGTAGTCATTCGTCCATGATACGCCCAATCTTGATTTTATTGGAAAGGAAAATAGAAGAGGTCATGAACACAATATCCTCGATCTTTTGTCAGTGGAGACAGGGAACATTGCTATATATCAAAAATTAATGTTATCTTTGTTCAAGATTAAAACTATTGCTGCAAAATTAATGACATCTAATGCGAGGTTTGATGTTGGCTTCTTTCCCTTAGTATAGACTTATAATACTAGGCTTGCACAGATACCGACATGGTTACTCTTGGTTAGTGTTTTGATAGTCCTGGTTTTCACTGGGGGGAAGGCATCATAACATGTGCAGACATCCCTGATATCTTTAAAGAATACTCTTGATTGCATCTTGTGTAGAATTATTTCCTCTATTTGATTTCTTTATTGAGAAAGAAAATCAATTAAAACCACTGAACTAATAACTTCTCACCTCCTCCTCCTCTCCCTTTTCTTATCTGACAGAGCTTAGTGGGTGAAGGATGACTTGCTTCCACCCTTGCTCTGTGGACTCAGAGGCCTGAGTGGAATTTGCAGATTCTGCCACAGGTGAGCAACTGGCTGCACATCTCTGGGGAAACTCATTGATTTCCCACTCCCAGTAGACTGATGTCTACTGGGGTGGCACAGTGACGCAGCGGGAGAGTTGCTGCCTTACAGCACTGGAGACCCGGGTTCGATCCCGACTACGGATGCTGTCTGTACGGAGTTTGTACGTTCTCCCCGTGACCTTTTGGGTTTTCTCTGAGATCTTCTGTTTCCTACCACACTCCAAAGACGTACAGGTATGTACGTAAATTGGCTTGGTATCAGTGTAAATCGTCCCTCGTGTGCGTAGGATAGTGCTAATGTTCGGGAATCGCTGGTCAGTGTGGACTTGGTGGGCCGATGGGGGCCTGTTTCCGCGCTATATCTCTAAACAGAATAAAAAATGCTGAGTGACAGCACAGGCTGGAGAAAGAGCTACATCACTGCAGCAACGATTTCCTCATCCGGATTCCTTTCAACCTTGGCTCCTTGCCGGGAACATGACGCCAATGAATTTATTCTTGTAAGAAAAGCTGACATTGTCAATAGCTGCAGGTTTATTATTGTCACGTGTATTGCATGCAAGCCAATCACATCAGATAATACTATACATAATTAATATCAAGCCAAATTCAACAGATAGAGCAGAGGTAATGAAACAGAGTGCAGAATATCATCCACAGCATTGTGCCGCACCAGTTCCAGAAACAAAGTCCAATGTCTGCAATGGGGTAGAGGTGAATCGGACAGAACGCTAGCTAATGGAAGGACTGTTCAAAAGTATAACAGAGAAGAAACTGTTCCTGGGTCTGGGGGAGAACACTTTCAAGCTTCTGCTCAAAGTACGCAGAAAGAATGAGGAATGACCGGGGGTTGGACTAGTCTTTGATTATGTAGAAAGAAGGAATTGCAGATGCTGGTGAACCAAGGAAAGACATGAAATGCCGGAGGAGCAGGTGAGGCAGCAACCATGGATAGGTGACGTTTCGTGTTGGAACCCTTTGTCACACTGATTAATTGTGGGCAAGTTGGGCCGAAGGGCCTACTTCCACGCTGTACGTCTTTGATTATGTTGGCTACTTTTCCGAGGCAGCCTGAAGTATTGCACAGTTAAATGGCAACCCCCACCTGGATTTTCTGTACAACAGTGACATTTCAGTGGAAACTCAAAGAAGCGTTTTATCTCTCCATCTCAAGGAGGACTTGAAAAATTCAAATGCCTGATACCAAACCATGGTGTTAATTGTGTAAAACCCAATGATGTAATCAATGCTAACAAAGAGCTCCGCAAAGATGTCTGAATGGGGCTGCATTTGTCACTTCATGTATTCTTTCAAGCCTTGGATATTTCAGTAATTTCCTCCCTTCAGGCTACCCGAATCTGCTTCAGTCATTTCTCACCTTCCTATAGAATCAGTTGCTTACTCTACATGATCTTTGGCCTCAGCCTTCCTGAATGCCCTTGGCTATGGCTGCCATGCATTACTTCAAACTACCAGCACTGGAGACACTAAACAATCTTGAGCAAAGACAGAAAATCCAGGTGCGGATTGCCATTTCACGTCTCAGATAGGAAAAAACAAGTGGTTTCTTTTTTTCCCCTTTCAAAAGAAAGAAATCCCCTTTGTAAATGCATGATTGCGAAATTCGGAATTGAACAAAATAGCTTTATTACACACAAGATCAAAATTATGCATTAAAGTTGGTTTGTATTTCAAATGCTCCACAGATTGTGGTGATATAGCTGAGATTTACCAACCAATAACATTAAAACAATACCTTTATAAAATATTCAACATTTTAGAGAACAATGGTCGGCATGGTCCCAGTGGGTCGAAGGGCCTGTTTCCATGCTGTTGCTCTGAACTTAGTGGCACAACAGTAGATCTGCTGCATCACAGTGCCAGAGACCCGAGTTTGATCTTGACTATGGGCTCTGTCTGTGTGGAGTTTGTACGATCTCCTTGTAACATCGTGAGTTTTCTCCGGGTGCTCCGGTTTCTTCCCACATTTCCAGTGACGTGCGGGTTTGTGAGTTAACTGGCTTCTGTAAATAACCCCTAGTGCGTAGGATGTGAAAGTGGAATAACACGGAACTAGTGTACGGGTGATCAATGATCAGCGTGGACTCTGGGCTGAGGGGCACGCAGTATCTCTGAACTAAATTAAACTAAACTAAAACTGGAGCAGGATATAACTGCAACATTTATAATCAATGAGTTTCTTTTTTTTTTAATAGGCCAGTTTCTTCCCTTTCTTTCTCAAATGGGGCAAAGGGAGGAGTTGGATTAAGTGAATCAAACTTTCAGAAAGGAAGGTAGACACAAATGCTGTAGTAACTCAGCGGGTGAGGCACCATCCATGGAGAGAAGGAATTGGTGACGTTTCGGGTTGAGACCCTTTTTCAGACTGATGGGTGGAACAAAGAAAGAATGTAGGCAGAGACAGTAAGGTTTGTGGGAGAACTGGGAAGGGGAGAGAGAAAGCAAGGGCTACCTGAAGTTAGAGAAGTCAATGTTTATACCGCTGGGGTGCAAACTACCCAAGTGAAATATGAGGTGCTGTTCCTCCAATTTGCACTGAACCTCACTCTGACAATGGAGGAGGCCTAGGACAGAAAGGTCGGATTTGGAATGGGAGGGGGAAGTTGAAGTGTTGGGCCACCAGGAGATCAGGTAGATTAAGACGGAATGAGCGGAGGTGTTCAGCGAAACGATCACCGAACCTGCGCTTGGTCTCGCCAATGTAGAGAAGTTGACACCTGGTACGGCGGATGCAGTAGATGAGGTTGGAGGAGGTGCAAGTGAACCTGACTTTGCTTTCAGAAACTTTTCAATATTGAGAATGCAATGCAATTTAGTCAGCACTGATACACAAGGGCAAGCAAGGTCCTTAAGGGGGCCAAGTGGCTTTGAGATAATGGATGAAAATTACGTTGACTCACTTTGGCAGTCTGAGTAATCCAACCCCTGAGGAAAACAGTTCTACAATATCACGGACCATTTCTAATGATTGATCAAATATCTTAGCTTACCAACAGAGCCAAAAGAGGTGGACCAGTTTTCCTGGTATTTAGTTCCATATGCAATCGCAAGCAGATGATTTAATCAGTTAAACACAAAATGCTGGAGTAACTCAGCGGGTGAGGCAACATCTCTGGAGGGAAGGAACGGGCGACGTTTCGGGTCGAGCCCCGAGACATCATCCATTCCTTCTCTCCAGAGATGCTGCCTCGCCTGCTGAATTACTCCAGCATTTTGTGTCTGCCTTCGATTTACACCAGCCTCTGCAGTTCTTTCTTAAGGGCCTGTCCCACTTGGAGATTTTTTTCGGCGACTGCAGGCATCATTGACTGACGTTTCAGGTCACCGAAAAATTTGTGGCGAGACGCGGCGTGACGACGTATTGACTCGCGGCGTTTTTTCAAGTGTCGCAACATTTTTTTTGTCGCCGCTGGATTTTGAAATGTTCAAAATCTTGAACATTTATATGACGCCGGCAGTCGCCGAAAAAAATCGGCAAGTGGGACAGGCCCTTTACACACTTGATGATTGAATCAGTTGGCTGATATTGCTTGGCGAAGCAGCAAGAAGTTTACCAATTGTTTGTATTGTTAAATTGTTAAACCATTAAGATTCAGTTTGTTAAAATGCAGCATGCATTTGAGTGCTTGGCTTAAGCTGCCCAGACTTGGATCAATGGGGACTACTTCTGTGGAAAGTGACGATAGATCCCACATCAGACGCAGAAAAGCGAAAGAATGGAAAAACTGAAAAAAAGTGATACAAAGAGAATTATACTTTATCCAGTAAGTGGTTAGGGATTGGAATCCATTGCCAGGCAGATTCAATAACAACGTTAAAAAGCGGGTTAGGTAAGAATCTGAAATGAAAGACTTTGCAGGGTGACTAGCTGGTTGCTTTTACTCAGACAAGCTCTGGGTTAAGGCTGGTCAGCTTATGGAAATTAGCTTTTACAGAACTCACAAATCACTACCCAAAAAGCAGAGGGAATGGGAATACAATGTCGATGAACAGGGTTAAGGCCCTTTCCCACTTTCCCGAGTTACTCACGAATTCTCCCGAGTTTTCCCCTTGATTCAAACTCAGAGATGCCAGCCGCAGGTACTCGGGGCTATTTTTTTTTAATACTCGTGGACATTTTTCAACATGCTGAAAAAACATCCCGACTTACCCGATGCCCCGAGTACCTACGGCTGGCATTACGAGCCGCTACGAAATATCTACGGACTCCTAGGGCCTCGCTACGGGCATTCTCCGAGTTTGAGTCAAGGGGAAAACTCGGGAGATTTCGTGGGTAACTCGGGAAAGTGGGGCAGGGCCTTTAATCGGACGACTCTATATGACATTTAAATGGGTACATGGATAGGAAAGGTTTAGAGGGAGGCAAATGGGAGCAGCTTTGACTTGTACATTTTTGACAACATGGGCAAAGGGCCAAAGGGCCTGTTTCCTTGCTGTCTGGCTTTATGCACACTGTATACAAAATACCAAATATTCACACTTCATTCCAGTCATTGCGCTCACCTGATAAGATCCTGTATCCTGCTGTGGTAGAGTTCACTATGCGAAAGATTATTTTTCACTTCTTGCCCCGATTTCTTTGGTGTCCCGAGGTGGCTGGTGGTCTGATTGTTGGCCAAGCAACCAAGCACTGTAGCACAGGTCTGCAGCAGTCCTGTGGTCAGCCCTTCAAACACCTGCTTGTTCACACTTCTTCCAAAGATGGCATCATCATCAGCAGAGACAAAAAGCTGTAAATAATTAAAAAAAACCAAATTAAGTCTATTAACCACCAAGCCATCTTCAAATTATTTACAATGTGAAACTCTTTCAAACTTCAATAGGTTTTTGATACCATTTGAGAGTGGAAACACTTACATTTAACAATTGAGTTCTTCATAAGTGATAATTCATAAGTGATAGTTGCAGAATTAGACCATTCGCCCCATCAAGGCTACTCTGCCATTCAATCATGGCTGATCTATCTTTCCCTCTTAGCCCCACTCTCCTGCCTTCTCCCCACCTTTCTGTTCCGTGGCACCTTTGGGCTTTATTGTAGAGTACAAATGCAAACTGCAAATACATCTGAAATGTTCCTTGCTGTCACAAATATTGCCACAGTACCATAGATTGGCACTGCTTTATTATTGTCACGAGAGACTTGTTCGCTATTGATTGCATACCCTTTTTTAAAACTTCAAATTCAATATTAAAATGTCAATGATTTTTTTCCCCCACTAACTCACAGAAGGGTTTAAACATTGAAATTTTTAATAAATTGTCCGAAACAGCAAGGCTAACTTTAGAACTCATAGCATAATCCATTGCTATTCTGGCTCGCCCCTAGGTAGCAAGAATAAAGCGCAAACGCCGAGGCGAGCTGTGCTCAAGAAACACCACATATAGTGTCAGTTTGATTTTGTGGTGGCACCCTCACCTCTGTGTCAGAGGTCGTAGGTTCAAGCCCTACTCCAGAGCCCTGAGTGCACAATCCAATCTGATAATTCAGTGAAGTATTGAGGAAGTGTTGCATTGTCAGAACTGCTATCTTTTAGTGGGGACATTAATCAAGGCTCCGGCCTGCTTGGTTCCTCTGAATGTGTATATCAGGGCACTTTTTGACAAGGTATCGGGAATTTGCTCTTCCGTTTTTGAGACAAGACTATAAATCCGGATCCATTAATCTCTTTCATTCATTGGTGACTGTGGGGTCTTGGTCTGCATAAACATGCTGTCTTGTCTTCCTGTAAATAATAATAGTTTAAAAATGGATGCGAAACACCTTGTGACCTCTTAAGAATCTGAAAGGTTCTGTATAAATGTAGACTACTGTTATTGAGCTCACTACAGTACATTTTTTCACAAATTTGTTCTTCCATATGCATCAACTAAAGAACCTGCTTCACAACGTAAATGGGCAGCATGCCGGGATATATCAGTGGCCATGGCAGCATCTCTGGAGTGAAGGAATGGGTCATGTTTTGGGTCGAGATCCTTCTTCAGACCCAGGGTCTCGACCCGAAATGTCACCCATTCCTTCTCTCCAGAGATGCTGCCTGTCCCGCTAACAGAGAGAGCTGCCTGTCTCTGTTTTAATCCTTCATATATTCTCCGCTTGCTGTTTGCCAATGCACTTGTGAAGTGCCTTGGAATTTTTTACCGTGTTAATGCAGGGTGTTCAGGCCATGATCCTAAAGGGCCTGTCCCACAGGCAACATTTACGCGACATCCTTTACGTGTCACGATGCACGACGCACGTGTCGTGACGCGCACGTGATACGCGCATGGTGCACTTTACGCGCACGTGGTGCTGGGTAATGTAGGTGGTGACGTGCGGTTGCGCGCGGCGCCCCAGGATTTTGGGATGTACAATATCTTCGCGCGCCATCTGCGTGACCCACAAATGACGCCCAAGTGGGACAGTCCCTTAACTGGGTGAAGTCCAAAGATTTGCTTAAAAAGCATCCATAGACATGCAAAATGAGTTTGGATTTCATTGATTCGTAAGAAAGCCGAAGCATCTGTAATGGTGGTTGTCTGATTTTGTTAAATACATTCTCGACCACAAGTGAGGATCTCGTTTTGAAAACATGCAAAGGCACATGTTTACGTCATCTTCAGTGTGTTGTGGTCACGGACAAGTGTTTGATCTATTCTCTTTTTTTACCAAAACTAGAGTTGAGAGCAATGTTTGAAATCTGCACTATATCTAATTCAGTATAAATTAAGCAGGAAAGCTAGGTCCTCCATCAATAGCTTACTCTGGATACTCCTCCATAGCTTCATAGAGGAGTATCTTGTTTCCATGTTCCAGGTTAATATCTCTTTATATCTATGGTGTAAGCCTCCCTACCATTAAAACATTACTATGGGTCCTTTCTAAGCCCCTTCGATTGTGAGATAAACATAGTAAAAAAA
Source organism: Okamejei kenojei (assembly GCA_035221665.1). Taxonomy (NCBI): domain Eukaryota; kingdom Metazoa; phylum Chordata; class Chondrichthyes; order Rajiformes; family Rajidae; genus Okamejei; species Okamejei kenojei. The sequence continues at coordinate 12,323,529 of CM069169.1, read as the reverse complement.
ACATTGTCCCCTGTTGCCTCGTGTCTTTCAAATTAGTGGCTCTTTGGATCACGAGTCAGATCAAATTACCAATGTAAACCTTTTAACAATCTGTTACCATGACAATATAACCAATAGATAGCACAATGTACATTAAGGTTGACGAGCTGGTTTCACCGCGCTCTTGATTGGCTTGCAAGACTTCACACTTAAGATGGCTGATTCTTTCTCTCAAACACCTTCACATAATTTCTCCTTGTTCCTCTTTTATGACCACAATAAGGTTGAAACTTGTCTCTTTCATACACAATGAGAAGCATCTGTTCCAAAAGCATATAGATCCTTTATGTTTGAGATGATAAGCCAGCTGCAAGGCCTCCTTTAACATTTTATGATCTGTGCTTCATCTTAATGGTCTCACTCTTTAGCTAAAAGGGGCTGGGGAATAAAAGGTGGCTTAAAAGGCCGACATTAGAGAGGAGAATGTAGTACTTGAATTGTTAAGTACTTATCGCTTATATATACATAAAAGTACAAGTCAAGAGGAGATATATTACGAAAAAATGCCAGGATTCTAAACTATGCAGAACACATCAGTGACTTGAAGATGCACTAAGTGAAGAACTTGCTAACCAGTGAACCCAAAACAAATACATGATTTTTCACACCTCTATTGGCAACTGATCTACTAATTGCTTTTGCTGAGACATTATGTGGGATCTATAATCTGCTTTACAGTGATGCTTCTCTTTAGATGTTCACTCCAGTATTGGTTGCTTTTAAATGGCAATAATAACAGAGTACACAACATTCCTTTCGAAGGAATCCGTCTGAAGAAGGGTTTCGGCCCGAAATGTTGCCTATTTCCTTCGCTCCATAGATGCTGCCGCACCCGCTGAGTTTCTCCGGCACTTTTGTCTACATTCCTTTCGAAGAGCAGAGTGTTGTGCATTATTTCCATTTAGTCATCAGTTACCTATTTAAAAAAACCCCAAAGATAATAGATATATCATGCGCTCCAAATATCTCCCCATGTATTTACCATTGCACCATTCCCACTATCGGAGCTACTCAGGGCTCACACTCACTACAAACCCCTGTTATCTCCAAAACTAGTATAGCTGCCATTTTATTCCTTCGTCTGTGGACCATAAACACGAGCAGAACCAGTATAATAATTCTGCTCTGATGGTGCACGTTTGAGAAAAGCAGACCAGGTTTTATTCTGAGCATCCATTACATGGACAAGACAGGTCTGTAAGGATATGGACCAAGCGCAGGCAGGTGGGACTAGTCTAGCTGGGATATGTTGGCCAGTTTGGGCAAGTTGGGCCTGTTTCCATACTGTATCACTCTATGACTCAAAATGAGAAACACTCCTGGAACAAGCATATGACAACCGTTGATTCCTTTTCTTTATGTTTAACTGGCCCTGCAGATACATTCTTGCAATGTTCCAACTGTATTTATTCTTCCAATACCAAATTCAAAATGCTTGTAAACAGTTGTGTCATGCAGTACTTCTTGTAGTTGCTATCACCCTTCGCTAACCCTGATCTTCTGCTATTTTGTCATAGCAGAAGTTACAGAGCAACTTCTTTCACTTTACCAAATAAACATCGCTAGTAAACAATTCTCAAATGGTTCCATAATGAGTGGCCAACACATCAGTTGTCCAGCATATTTTTTAACCAAAACCTCTCATTTCACATCCTTTATTTCTCTTCATCTAAAGCACACTCTAAGCCAAGATAATAATTTTCCGAAGATAGACACAAAATACTGGAGTAACTCAGCAGGACAGGCAGCATCTTTGGAGAGAAGAAATGCATTAAGGTTCGGGTCGAGATCCTTCCTTTGGACTGAAGAAAGTGGGATTAGGACGCAGAGAACAGCCGTGATTGAATGGTGGTGGACTCGATGGACCCAATAGAGTGATACAGTGTAGAAACGGGTCCTTCAGCCCACCTGCCCACACCGGCCAACAATGACTACAATGACTTAATGACTACAGGCCTGTCACACTGACCTCTGTAGTTATGAAGACCCTTGAAAGGCTTGTGCTGGCCAAGCTGAAAAATATCAGGAACCCCCTAACTGGATCCCTCTGCAGTTTGCATATCGGGCCAATAGATCTGTAGATGACGCAGTCAACCTGGGCCTGCACTTCATCCTCCAGCCCATAGACCGCCAGGGGACCTATGCGCGGATTTTGTTTGTTAATTTTAGCTCTGCATTCAACACCATTGTGCCAGAGCTACTACATTACAAACTTTCCGAGGTGACTGTGCCTGAACCACTCTGTCGGTGGATCACCAGCTTCCTGACAGACAGGAAGCAGCATGTGAGGCTGGGAAAGCACATCTCGGACCCGCAAACGCTCAGCATGGGAGCACCGCAAGGCTGCGTGCTCTCCCCTCTCCTTTACTCTCTCTACATCAACAACTGCACCTCCACAGACTCCTCTGTCAAGCTTCTCAAGTTTGCGGATGACACAACCCTGATTGGACTGATCCAGGATGGGGAGGAATCTGCCTACAGACAGGAAGTGGCACAGCTGCCGTCCTGGTGCCATCGTAACAACGCTCAATGCTCTTAAGACAGTGGAATTGATTGTAGACCTTAGGAGAGCTCCCCCTCCCCTCACCCCAATCACTATCAACAACACCACAGTCACATCTGTGGAGTCTTTTAAGTTCCTGGAAACCATCATCTCCAAGGACTTTAAGTGGGGGGCTACCATTGATTCCACAGTCAAAAAGGCACAACAGAGGATGTACTTCCTACCTGTCCCATGTACCTGTCTAATTGTTTCTTAAACGATGGGATAGTCCCAGCCTCCACTGGCAGCTTGTTTCATACTCCCGCCACCCTTTGTGTGAAAAAGTTACCCCTCAGATTCCTATTAAATATTTTCCCCCTCACCATGAACCTATGTGCTCTGGTCCTCGATTCCCTTACTCTGGGCAAGAGGCTCTGTGCATCTATTCCTCTCATGATTTTGTACACCTCTATAAGATCCCCCCCTCATCCTCCTGTGCTCCATGGAATAGAAACCTCTCCCTGTAGCTCACACCCTCTAGTCCTGGCAACATCCTCGTAAATCTTTTCTGAACCCTTTCAAGCTTGACAATATCTTTCCTATAACATGGTGCCCAGGTATGAACACATTATTCTAAATGCGGTCTCACCAGCGTCTTATACAACGACAACATGTGGAATGGCCTAATATTACTCCTATAACTTGTGAACAAGACTTCTCTATTGTAAACCCCCAAATTCTCTGCAACAAAGGGCAATATGCCCTTTTCCTTATTTTTTACATTAGTCTCCACCAGCCAGCTAACTTTTTGTGATTCATGCACAATAACATCTCCATCCCTCTACATTACACTCATCTGCCATCTTTCCAATCCACCTCCAGATTCTCTCAGTACAATGGGCTCCAGGGATTAAGGTTCTCAAAATGTAACATTAAAGATTTATATTACCTTAATGCATTAAATAAATTGTGCAGGATACGCAGACAGTGGGAAGAATAATTTGGTTGAAACTAGTAAATATCTTTAAGAGGCACATCTGATTAGCCAAGATATATAACCACACTAAAACATAGCATCAAGTTGAAAGAAAAGGTTTATTATAATGCAAAGTGAAAATTGGGTTGAAATGCCAAAAACTACAGGTATACGGAGATTAAAAAATAAACTGCTGGGTTTATTCAGGAAGTCAGACAGCCTCTGAAATAAACAGAGTTAACATTTCAAGTCACTAACCCCTTCCATCGTTCTCACTGTTTCAGCTCTGATGGACGTCCAGCATATTTTGTTTTAATTTCCTATTCCCAGGACCGGCAGTTTTATTTTTTGTGGGTAAAATGTGGGTAATTTAACATGAAAAAGAAAGAGCAAACTATCCTAGATTGACAGCTTGTATTTCTATCATAAAAGATAAACGGAAATGTGGGCCCTTTTCTTAATTTCCCATTTGTTTGAGTTCAACAGTTGACAAGTGTAAAAGAGGCAAAAATAATTTTAGTGTCCCATTTAAAAATCAATACATTTTAGGCGGTCACGATGGCGCAGAGGTAGAATTGCTGCCTTACAGCGAACGCAGGGCAGATCCAGGTTCGATCCCGACTACGGGTGCTGTCTGTACGGAGTTTTACGTTCTCCCCGTGATCTGCGTTGGTTTCCTCCGAGATCTTCGGTTTCCTCCCACACTCCGGAGATGGACAGGTTTGTAGGTTAATTGTCTTAATAAATGTACAAATTGTCCCTAGTGGGTGTAGGATAGTGTTAATGTGCGGTAATCGCTGGTTGGTGTGGACCCGGTAGGCCGAAGGGCCTGTTTCCACGCTGTACTTCTAAACCAAACTAAAAAAAACAATATGTAGATGTATAAGCCATGATATTCCAAAATTCCCCGGATGATGTTTTTTGCCTAAATGTTATTCCATAATGTAAAGCGCGATAGAGAAATTCTTTAAGGTTATAAAGATGCCAGATTAGAATCAGCTTTGGGGAAGTTTCAGATAATGAACACTCGAACAGGTGCATTTTGACCTATGAATAAGCAAAGGGATATAAAGGACCCTTTAAATAAATCATGAGCAGCAAGAATGTAGGTACAAGAAGGAATATTTACTTCAATATTGAAATTTAAAGTGAGGAATTGCAGCTTTAGTTATGCACGGCCAAACTGTATTTGAACCCTGGTAAATATCTGAACAATTCACAAATAAAAGATGTGTAAAAGATATAATTGGGACGGCAGGGAATTTTAAAATGGCTTTATTTTACTGAATTTAGAAGATCTAATTGTGGCGCTAGGTTATGGTAGTGGTGGGAAAGGGGGAAGTGGGTCAGATGGAGACTTAATGAGGTATAATTTGCTAACTTAAAGCAGTAGAAACAAGGAACTGAAGATGCTGGTTAACAAAAAGACACAAAGTGCTGGAGTAACTCAGTGGGTCAGGCAACATTTCAGGAGAACATGGATAGCTGATGATTTGAGCCTCTTCCTGACCCAAAACATCACCCATCCATGTTCTCCGGGGGAGTTGCCTGACCATCTGAGTTACTCTAGCACTTTTTTTTTAAACTTAAAAGAACATCTTAGTCAGTTCCAAGCATCCAATGCCATAGATATGGGCATGTGTAAGAAAGAAGTGCAGACGCTGGTTTAAATGGAAGGCAGACACAAAATGCTGGAGTAACTCAGTGGCAGCATCTCTGGATAGGAGGAATGGCCGACGTTTCGGGTCGAGACACTTCTTCAGACTGATGTCAGGGAAGGGCGGGACAGCTATAGAATGTAGGTGGAGACAGTAAGACTAGTGGGATAACTGGGAAGGGGAAGGATAAGGAGAGATAAAGCAAGGGCTATCTGAAGATATGGGCATGTGTTGTTTAAATGCCAAGGAAAACAGGTCACCTTTTCATCGTGAAGGCTTGTTCCTCAACAAGTAGCCTGCTGCTGCATGAGTGACCTGCACTGCCCACGGGCCAAGTATGAACAGAACCGTTCCAGGACATGGTGCCAAACTTAGTTATGTCTTTTTTTTCTGCTTGCAGAAGAATCAAAATCAACTTACAAATAAGATGTTAAGAAGTCCGATTAAAAGTTCAGAAGGATCTGCTCATCTACTCTGCATAAAGTTTGAAATCTAGATTGGTCCAAACTGAAGGGTCTTGAACTGGATCTGGAAGGTACCGGTGATGATTTGAGCCTCTTCCTGACCCAAAACATCACCCATCCATGGGTGGCGGTGCAGGTAAGTGTTGAGGAAACACATGTGGCAGTGGGAGCGAGTCCGGGTCAGAATGTGGTTGTAGAGCAGGAGAGCAGCAGGAATCACAGAGGGCGACCAGTGAGAGGTGGTGTCACAGATCTCCCTTCGAGAGAGGAGGAGGGCTTCTTCAAAGTAGGCATCCCTTGAGCAGATTTTGCAGTGTAGCAGTCTAAATGTAGAAACAAGGACCTACAGATGCTGGTTTATAGACACTAGACAATAGGTGCAGGAGTAGGCTATTCGGCCCTTCGAGCCAACACTGCCATTCAATGTGATCATGGCTGATCACGGTTTACAAAAGAAAAGTGCTGGAATAACTCAGTTGGTCATGTAGGATTCCCAAGTGTAGGATTATTAGTCTGAAGAAGGGTCCCGCCTTAACGCCACCTATTTGTGTTCTCCAGGGATGACGCTTGGCCCGCTGAGATATTTCAGACTTTGTCTCCTTTTCTTGTAAAGAATCTGCAGCTCCTTGTTTCTCCCAATATTCTGGGGCTAGGGTAACTGTTTTCAAACAATCATAATTGTCTGAAGATAAAAACTCAAATTTCGGTCCACGGATCAGGGACATAGTGAAAGGCTGGGCGGTGCTACCTCCATGCTCAAAGTTTTGCCCACACTTAGCTTTCAGGCTCACACTAAAGGAATGACATTTAGAATTGCTGATGGAGCCTCCAGAACCAAAGATCCGATAGCGAGCAAGATAGTCCACTCGACGAAAAAGACGTAGTACGGTCATGGGCAGATTCATGGGTAATTTAAGGCCCCATTTCCGTAGCTGGCTTCCGTCTCTGCACCAAAGATCCTATAGGATACTAGTGCGGAGACGGGAGCTGGTTACGGAAACATCCTCGTAAAAATAAAAGTTATTTGGTAAAAGTCTTCTCCTCATTTTCAGAATTATAATTTATTAACACAAACTGTCCCCCAGCAACGTTGATTACACTGCGAGTCGGGTCGGGTTACGGAAATGGATGAAAAAAAGGCCCACGTTCCGCTCCGTTGCGTACTACATGTCAGCCCATTGCATTTAGAAGGAGTGGTCTATCTTGCTCCGCTATAGGATCTTTGTCCAGAACTGTTTTAGAACAAGAAACAGGTGAAATGAAAATTGGGTAAGAAAGCAAAGAGCAAAACAGAAAATCAAATTAGCTAATTGAAGGAGTAGATTTAGATGACAAAACATTTAGAACACATGAAATAATTCAAATGGTTGTGGCCACAAACAGATCACAGGGAGAAAATAAAAATGCAAATATCTATGTATCTTATTTCACATATTTGTTTTACATATCGTTATTTTTGCTGCTGGTAAATAATATTTATTTTTCCAAGTACAATTCCTAAGCTAAAATAATTTAATATCTGATTTATAACAATGTCTGTTACTTCTAGGTAGACAAAAGTGCTGGAGAAACTCAGCGGGTGCGGCAGCATCTATGGAGCGAAGGGAATAGGCAATGTTTCGGATCACAGTTTAAGGATAAGGGGGAAATCTTTAAGAATGGTGAATCTCTGGAATTCTCTGCCACAGAAGGTAGTTGAGGCCAGTTCATTGGCTATATTTAAGAGGGAGTTAGATGTGGCCCTTGTGGCTAAAGGGATCGGGGGTATGGAGAGAAGGCAGGTACGGGATACTAAGTTGGATGATCAGCCATGATCATATTGAATGGTGGTGCAGGCTCGAAGGGCCGAATGGCCTACTCCTGCGCCTATTTTCTATGTTTCTATGAAACGTTGCCCATTTCCGTCGCTCCATAGATGCTGCCGCACCTGCTGAGTTTCTCCAGCACTTTTGTCTACCTTCGATTTTCCAGCATCTGCAGTTCCTTCTTGAACAGTCTGTTAATTGTAAATCTTCAAAGCAGTTAACTTACTGCTGAAAATGCAAATCTATTTACCAGACTTAACTTGCTCCCTCAAACAGTGTGAACAGTGAAGATTATTTTTACTGGTTGATGATTTGGTAGCAAAGGACATGAATTCAGAATATGTACTAACTATATAAAGGCTTAAAAGATGAAGGTTATTTAAAAATAGGTAGGTTACCAGGTATAGAGTGCTTTACTATGACTGCTTTAAAAGCCAATAGAATTATGGCATTTTGGAGTCAATTAGAAAAAAAAATTAAGGAAAGTGACAAGGAAATGTGATTAGAGTAGATAGCCGAAGTAGTGTTGGAGGCTGAATAACTTCTTTTAACGCTGTAATTCTGTGACTGTCTGCATATGGATCTATGAATCAAGCTGCAGAGACTGTTTTAGTGTGCACTGTCTGATGGGAAAGTAATAGGAATGGATCAGCAGAGTGTTTTACAGTATTTGATTTTAGTTTTCATCGACTGATTTTGTCAGTTTCCCATGCAGTGGGTCGCATCAAAATTATTCCACTGGATATATAGTCTGCCTGAAAAATCAGATTTGATTATTTCAGTGCAATTGCTGTCAGGAAGAGGTGCAGGGCACAAAAATGGTCTTAAACTGGCAATCTTGGTCTGGGAGGTCATGGGACTTTGGGAAATAGAAGGTTACAGGTGGCCCTCCACTTTCACTGCACTTAAGCACATCTCACCAGGGCACGATAAATTCATGTCCCTTGTTAGCAATGAGAAATAAAACCTTTCATTATCGACATGGTTTGAGGGAGTTGGTGGTGTCAGTTATGTCTGGTATAATTAGCCTAAACCCAACTGCTTCATTTAAGCTGGGAGTATTATGGTGAGAACGGCCTGGAACATCGGGCCTCCGTAGCGGCGACTGTGGAGGCCTCAGTAGGCCCGACTATGGGTGGACATAGGGATGGGGAGTGAACTTTGTGCCTTCCCTCACAGTTGGAACCATTGTGGGGGGATGTTTTTATGTTTTAATGTTAAAATTCCTCTTTAACACTATGTTGTATTTTTATTAGTGTGCTGCAAGGACATCTAAATTTCCCCTGAATAAGGGGATTAATAAAGTATTTATTATTATTATTACAGAAGTGAATAATAGTGTTGATCATTTGAGATACAGAACCTATTGCCACCACTAACCTGTGTTGGATCTAAGTCAATGTCGGCATTAGATCAATTTGTAAATGATTTATCCAAGCACTTGCATCTTTATAAGACTCAGCCATGCAATCCACAACATAAGGTCATAAGTGATAGGAGCAGAATTAGGCCATTCGGCCCATCAAGTCTGCCATTCAATCATGGCTGATCTCTCCTTCCCTCCTCACCCCATTCTCCTGCCTTCTCCCCATAACTCATGACACCCGTACTAATCAAGAATCTATCTACCTTTAAGAAGGAACTGGAGATGTTCGAAAATTGAAGGTACACAAAAATGCTGGAGAAACTCAGCGGGTGCTGCAGCATCTATGGAGCGAAGGAAATAGGCAACTGAAGAAGGGTTTTGGCCGCAACGTTGCCTATTTCTTTCGCTCCATAGATGCTGCTACACCCGCTGAGTTTCTCCAGCATTTATGTGTACCATCTATCTACCTTTGCCTTACAAAATAACCATTAACTTGCCCTCCACAGATTCACCGCCCTCAAGAAATTCCTCCTCATCTCCTTCCTAAAGGAATGTCCTTTAATTCTGAGGCTATGGCTTATAGTCCTAGACTCACTAGTGGAAATAGCCTCTCCACATCCACTCTATCCAAGTCTTTCCCTACTCAGTAGTTTCAATGAGGTCCCCCCCTCGTTCTTCTAAACGCCAGCGAGTGCAGGCTTGGTGCCATTAGACGCTCATTATCTGTTAACCCACTCATTCCTGGGATGCCAAATGTGACTGTCGCCCCTCTCATGGCTAATGTTCGGTAATATTTTCCTCCCTCTTTCCCCGCTACTGCATCTGTGCGTGTTTATTGCTCTTGTGAAGACCCAAGAGGTGATTTACTGTTGAAGGTGCCACGTTTAACAGAGATGTAAATAGGAAGAGACTGACAGTGTCACCTAATCTCCGACAACGATGATCAAATTATTTTTCACATCAGATTCAAATATTTGGACCATTTTGAAGCTTGAAATCAATGAGATATTTTTCAAAATTAACAAAGTTGAAGAATGGAGGCGAGCTCCCAATGAAGGGCTCCCAGTTGCATAGTTTACACATATAGCTTTTAAGCAACTTAACAAGCACCCGTAAAAATACATCAGTGGCAGACAGCTGTAGGTACTGACTCCTACCGTTAACTGATGCATCAGCAGTTCAATTAAGAAGGTGATCTTGTTACTGAACAGAACATAGTAGCAGTTGTCATAGCAGCCATTGCAGGCAAAGCAGTACGCATTAATCACATTGCACAGGGATCTGGAAAGTGACAAAAACAGAATTAGGTGAGGTCATATTGGATGAAACATATTTAAATTTGTTGTCACCATCTTCATTCCACATTGCAATACTGCCATCTTATCAACTGAATGCATTTACTTTAGTGGGATGAAGAACCACTGAGATCAAGATGAGATCAATTTTATGATTTATCCTTAGTCTCGCATCTTTATGAGCCTCAGCCACACAATCCATAACATAAGGTCCCACTGATATCAACTGTTCTCTGGTGCCATGCTCAAATTCCTGAAATGTGGAAGTTAGGGAGTAGAATGGGTGCCGCCAAGATATCGGACTGTGGCAGCATCATATGCAATACCCAGAAATTCAACCATTCTTGAGGTTACTTGATAATGATCAAGAGTGTCGGCCCTGGCGCATCTTGCCCTCCTTTGGTTAAACTTCCATTTGACTCCAAAGCTACTCTTGCTAAGGTCTGCTAACGCAGTATAGGTAATCAATGAACTAACAGTCATCTCCTCTGGATGACTCACTTTGTTACACGCTTGCCAAGAAGCTTCAAAAGATCTCTATCCAAATGCAATCCAAAACATGTGTTAAATGAACAATCCCATTCCATAGTCCTGCTAACAATTGTGCGCTGCATTTAAAATCCCCAAATTTTAATTCAACAGTTGATTAACCTTTCATTTGCAAACTTAATAGATTCTGTGACATTATAAGACAAAACAACAACATGAAAGCTTAGATTATCAATTTATAAGAACATTTTGAAGGTACAAATTAAAATGGATGCACAATTGGGCGGCACAGTGGCGAGCGGTAGAGTTGCTGCCTTACAGCGCATGCAGCGTCGGAGACCCAGGTTTGATCCCGACTACAGGTGCTGTCTGTATGGAGTTTGTATGCCTTGACCGCGTGGGTTTTCTCCAAGATCTTAGTTTTACTCCCACACTCCAATGATGTACAGGTTTGTAGGTTAATTGGCTTAGTATGTGTAAATTGTCCCTAACGCGTGTATAGGATAGTGTTAATCTGCAGGGAATGCTGGTTGGTGTGGACTTGGTGGACAGAAGGGCCTGTTTCCCCACTGTATCTCTAAACTAAACTAAAGAACTCTAATATGCAAAGTTCAGCTAATTTCTTTGTCAGCATTGGAACTACAACGGAAAGAACAAAACAAAATGTGCGTTTGTTTTTAAACAACGTTTTTTATGATCTCTAGTCATCTCAGAGGACATAACAATCAATGGAGTACTTAAATAAGGAACAGCATAGCCAATGTGAACATGGCAAGATTTCAAAAAACAATGACAATGTAAAACCAAAAATGCTATAAAAAAAACTCAATAGTTCAGGCAGCATCTGCAAAGAGAGAAAAGAGAGAACTGTTAATAATTTGGGTCAAAGACTTAATTAGTCTGTTATCTGTTCCTCACACCATAGAAACTGTCTGACTTGCTGAATATTTTCAGTTCTTATTTTCCCTTTTTCCTCTTGTGTATCTGCAAGATATACCTGGGAACTCTAACGTAAGTGTTCTACAATTTATTACATTTACTCTCCCTTGTTTCCAAACTTACAAGAGGACAGATGGGTGACATTTAATGTCTCAAATGAAAGACAAGATCACCAACAAGACATCACTCCCTTAATGCTCAGCCATAGAGCCATGCAGCACCGAAACAGGCTATTTAGCCCAACTTGATCAAGATGCCTCATCTACACTAGTCCCATCTGTCTGCGTTTGGCCCATATCCCTCTAAACCTTTCCTATCCATGTTGCTCAGCATTAGTCTGGATTATACCTGTATCTTTAAAGATAGACACAAAGTGCTGGAGTAATTTAGCGGGACAGGCAGCATCTCTGGAGAGAAAGAATGGGATGAGACCCTTCTTCAGTCTGAGGGACACCCATTCCTTCTTTCCAGAGATGCCTGTCCCATCGAGTTACTGCAGTAATTTGTGTCTTTCTTCGGTGTATAAGCAGCATCTGCAGTTCCTTCCTACACATTGTCTTCAAAGCTCCGTAGTAAGGCCTGAATTAAGATGTAACATACAATCACACTGTGGTTTCACTCTTCAGACTCAAGCAATTATGCCCATCCAAAATTATTCATAAAATAATATTAGTTTCTCGGTGAAATCTTGATAATACTATCTTGACACACTGGGCAAAATGCTCAAGCAATTCAGTAGATTAGGCAGCATTTCTGGAGAATAGGAATAGGTGACGTTTCAGGTCAACATAGAAAGTAGGTGCAGGAGTAGGCCATTTGGCCCTTCGAAGCAGCACCGTCATTCAATATGATCATGGCTGATCATCCAGAATCAATACCCTGTTCCTGCTTTTTCCCCATATCCCTTGATTCCATTATCCCTAAGAGCTAAATCTCTCTTGAATACATCCAGTGAATTGGCCTCACAAGTCTGAAGAAGGGTCTCGGCCCGAAATGTCATCTATTCGTTTTCTCCAGAGATGCTGCCTGATTTGCTGAGTTACTCCCGCATTTTGTGTCTATCTTTGGTGTAAACCAACATCTGATGTTCCTTCCTACCCAACTTTTACCCTGCCAGGTGACCAGATAGTTGAGGAATAACCATTATAGCCTTTGCAAATATTTCTCCTCAATCACCAGCACTGTAAAGAGATTATCTGATAATTTATTCCTTTAGTTTATTCTGATGTGTGTAAAATTGGTTGCTCCCCCACTGTCTCTCACCCCCCCCCCCCCCTTCCCCCTCCTCCCGCGTAATTAGAGTGATTCTCCATTCCAATAATGAGATTACTGAGAGGAGCTTTGGGACACTCTGTGTACTTGTGAAGCACAATATAAGAACAATATAACATCTTTTAGCAATGCATAATGATAACAGCGTGCAAAACACCTCCCCCTTTCATTTGTATTTATGAACTTTCAAATTCTGAGGTTAATGCTTAGTTTAGTTTATTATTGTCACATGTAGCGAGGTACAGTGAAAAGCTTTTTTGATACGTGCTGTCCAGTCAACGAAAAGGCTATACATGATTACAATCAAGCCGGCCATCGTGTACAGTTACAGGATAAAGGGTATATCATTTAGTGGAAGACAAAGTCCGATTAAAAATAGTTCAAAGGTCTCAGATGAGGTAGATGAGAGGCGAGGACCACGACCTAGCTGGTAAGAGGATCATTCAGTTGCCTAACAGACGGGAAGAAACTGCCCCTCAATCTGGAGGTTTCAAACTTCTGTACGTCTTGTTTGATGGGAGAGGGGAGGAGAGGGAGTGACCGGGGTGACACTGGTCCTTGTTTATGCTGGTGGCCTTGCCAAGGCAGCACGAAGTGTGGATGGAGTCCATGTAAGGGACGTTGGTTTGTGTAATGGTCTGGGCTGTGTCCACATCTTATTGCAATTTCCTGTGGTCATGGATGGAGCCTTTCCCAAATCATGCTGTGATGAAATACTTTCTTGGCGTATCTGTAGAAATTGGTGAGGGTTGTTGGGAATGCCAAACTTCCTAATGAAGTAGATTGATGTGCTTTCTTGGCCATTGTTAGTCCAGGACAAATTGCTGGTGGAATTTATGCCTAAGAACCTGAAGCTTTCAACCATCTCTACTTTGGAGCCATCAATATATATATAGTGTGTAGTGCTTTGCTTCCTGAAAGTCAATCACAATCTCCTCTTGTCTTGCTGACATTGAGAGAGAGGTTGTTGTTTTGACACCAGGTTACGAGATTCCCAATCTCCCTGCTGTACTTCATCTCGTAATTATTTGATATCTGGCTCACTATGGTGGTGTCGTCTGAGAACTTGTAAATTGAGTTGGATTGGTTTGCTGCTTGGCCATGAGTGTATGAGTGTCATGAGCGTAAATTCTTCAAAAGAAGCAGCGATTAATGCGCATAATATGCTGCTTTGTGAAAATCAGCCCTTCACTTGTTGTCCTCTAAAGGACATTCAAACGGCTATATTTTTGGCGATTTCTAGATCAGCATTCTGTTAACTACCAAAAGACTGCATTACAAAATAGAAATTTAGGACTAGATAAGAAGTACATCCCACATTGAAATAGTTATAAATTGAAATAGACTAAATGATCATAATGGATGATGGCTATCACAGGTTACATGGAAGTGAATCAGTTTCTGTCAAACAAGCTTGAAAAGAGAAATAAATGAATGTAAATGTTTTAATGTAAAGAACTGTGATTAATAATTCAACAGGGATAAATAAACAATGTGCATAGAATTTCAAATGAATGCAATGACATATTATGCCAATATGTGCCATGGCCTCATTTCTCGATAGCAATGGTTGCTTAATTATGTCTTAGTCACAACAAGGAAATGCAACATTTCAGCCCAACTCCTTCATTCCGACCAATATGCTATATTTAAGCTCGTCCTCCCATTTGCCTGTATTTGGCACATATCTCTCTAAACCTCTCTTACTAGTCTAATATTCCACTTTCCTACTGTATTAAACATCGCTTCAGCATTAGAAATTCAGATACAGAATATATGTACTTCTGAAGAATAACTATTCATATATTGCTTGCATCTGATACTGGTGTGTAGACTTAACTTTATCTAAGCAGAATTAATATAATATAAGATTTGATTAAATATGTCAAGTCTCAATCAAGCCAGCTGAATCTAAGGGTCTGAAGAAGAGTCCTGACCCAAAACGTCACCTATCTATGTTCTCCAGAGATGCTGCCTGACCTGCTGAGTTACTCCAGCACTTTGTGCCTTTTTTTCCAGCTGCATCTAAACAATGTCACACAACAGATAGAGTTGGTTCATAATCCCATGTTGTGTATACGGTTAAACTTGGCAAAGATTTTTAGAAATCAATTTCAATCAGGCATCTCTGGGAAAGAAACCTCTGTAAAGACACCAGATTCATTCCTTTGGTTGTCCAGAGTGGATATAACCCTGAGCTGCTCACCCGTGCTGTGACTTCCAAATGTTATCTTTATATTGTGGATGCAAGGAACTGGTCTACAAAAAAGACACTAGGTGCTGCAGTAACTCAGCTGGTCTTGCAGCATCTCTGGAGAGCATGGATAGGTGACATTTCGGGTCGGGACCCTTCTTCAGACTTTCTATATGTGGGACCCTTCTTCGAACTTTGTTTTTCTTTATATTTCCTACTCTTTGTCCATATTTTAATGTTCTAGAAATATTACCAGCTCCATTTTTTTTGTATTCTCACATTCTGTGACTTGTAGTTGGACAATCATCAAGCTTAGCACACTGGACAAATGCAAACTTTTGCAATTTACATCCATTTATAAGCATGTAGGTAGTGCATGTTGAGGTATATTGGACACCCGCTATCTATTGTCTCGACACTGAGATATGGCACAAATTGGAAAATGGTCAACTTGATTCTCAGTTAAGTGCTTGCGAAAGGCTTGATCACAGACGATCCATGGTTGAGTTGAAGGCTCATTGTTACCTTTGCAGGGCAGAGGTCAACAAACATAGCCCTGTAAGCAAAGATCATGCTGTAAGTGCAACCTATATCGTGTGAACAGGTGTTCCAAGAATGTCTACCTTGTACAATGTGCCTGGCCGAATGAGAAAGACTTGGGACTGTCAGAAGAGGCAATTGAAGTGATTCTTAAAATTGAAGGAGAAATAAAATAAAATGTAATTCAATTAGCAAAATAAAGCACTTGGGGAAGTTTAGGTGTCCGTCTGCCTCCATTAACCCCATTCCCTGTGACAGACCCCTAACATGGAGAGGCTGCGTTAACAGGATAAAGCGTGAACAGGATAAGGCTGGCCCCAGGTGGTTTCCAGTGCTAAATGACAGATTAAAGTCAGTACAACTAATTTCTTCACTTTAATCTTATTAGAGTAATAACAGCTGTCAACTGTCACCATTTGCATACAAGCCCTAAAATGACAAGTCCTAAATGACAATCCCAAATCACCCCTTCCTTTTCACGAATCTTGCACTTCTCATGAATGTCCCAATTCTCAACACGGTCACTGTAAATTAAGCAGAATATTTAAGGATTTTTCACCCAAATATTAAATGAAATTAAGTGGCTCCCTGAAATAATAACACAATGGTGCTTCTCAAAATCTGATACTTGTCTATATTTGTTTTTCATTGTACTGGTCTGGTTTCAGTAGGATTTTTGCTCAAAATAGTTATGATTTCAAGTTCAATTCTAAGATTCAGTCTCATCATTTAAGCTGCCATTTCAGTAAAATATGCATTGGCGGATCGGAGGTACCGTTTTCCACACTGACAAAGACTATATTACTAAAAGACCAAAGGACTCCTCGATAATCCTGCTACATATTCCTCCTTCAACCAAACAGACTGAAGCAATTACTTCACCATTATCTGGGATCTTGCTGCTTGCCAAATCACTGCTAAGCTTAAACATATTATGTTATGCCCTATATTTTTTAGAATTTTGATCAGGTATTGCTGTAATGATTTTTGCTGATATGTGCTTAAGCAGACAACATTAGTCCCATCTTTCCTTCAACTAGCTGTTGTTTATATAAAAAACTAGTAAAATGAAAAGATATTGATAAAAAAAGCAGTTGAAGTTAAGGAATTGACTGGAAAACCACCGACACCCACTCCATCCTGACAGCTACATAAAAGGTTTTCCACAGAAATCAGTGATTTATTTTCTTTCACAGGCAAGAAAAATATATGCAATTATTATACACAGCGACAGATTTGCATGCAGCTCATGATTAGTTTCGTTTCAAGATACAGTGTGAAAACAGGCCCTTCGGCCCAGAATCTGCACTGACCAGCGATACTCGCATATTAACACTACCCTACATACACTAGGGACGATTATTTTAACATTTGCACTAAGCCAATTAACCCACAAACCATTAAGTCTTTGGAGTGTGGGAGGAAACGGAAGATCTCGGGGAAAACCCACATAGGTCACGGGGAGAACATACAAACTCCGTACAGACAAGCACCCGTAGTCAGGATCGAACCTGGGTCTCTGGCACTGTAATGCCCATGTCCCACTTAGGAAACCAGAACGGAAACCTCTGGAGACTTTGTGCCCCACCCAAGGTTTCCGTGATTTGTGGCCTCCGGCAACACCTTCAACGAGCATCGCAACCGGCTTCGACTAAAAAATTACCGATTTTTTAAACGGAAACCACTTTCGACCATGAGGGAGACTGACAAAAACCTCTGGAAACCGCACGGAAACCTTGGGTGGGGCGCAAAGTGTACAGAGATTTGAGTTCAGGTTTCCTACGTGGGACAGGGGCATAAGGCAGTAGCTCTATGCCACCGTACTTCCCTCTTTGAATAATCTTTAAATGTATTTTTGAAATTCCATGCCACTCTAATTTCCAATATTCATCCACTCCCAATCTTATTTTTTTTAGTTTTGACTAAATGAAAACAATAAACTGCAGCTTTTCCACTTTATAAATAAGATGGTGTGTTCACTATGAAGAGGGATTTCACGGTGAATTAGACAACTTTTTAATACATGTGAATGGCAATAATTGTAGGATCAGGTGTCCATCTTCAAGTTGGTCCTACTTCACCTTGGCCCCAAACCCAAGAAAGAAGTGCGCATCTTTCGATTTACCACAATAACTCTTTCTTATAGTGTAGGAAGGACCTGCAGATGCTGGTTTACATAGAAGATACTCCAGAATTTTGTGTCTATCTTATTCTTATTGTCTCACTCAACACGAATGTCACCTTTCCCAAACTATGGGTTGTTGCGTATTTTGAACTTGAGGAACTGGATAAGACTAATTAAAATAAAATTTAATGCAAGAATCTCACACTTGTCACAGTTGTGACTTTAATTACTTTAGCTTTTTTTAAAAAATGTTCGACTTGGTAGTTTGGGTCAACTGGTATCACTAACCAGTAGAGTCACAGGACTGCAAGTTTGAGCTCCACTTGAGCCAGCTCTCACTTCACTGCAGTATTTAGGAACTGTGGCTTGCATGCTTAAAGCTAATTATACAGTTGTAATGGATGACTAAATAGGCTTATTTTATGTTGAATAATGAAAAAATGTAAGCAAAATGATCAGTTGATGAATTAACTGGAAGAACTGTACACACCACAGCCACATACATAGGTTCCTATGAAATAAAAATCACATATTTTTTCATTGAATTGGAATAGTTTACACACAATTCTGCAAATGTACATGAACTGCCAAAATTAAGATCAAAACAACTAATAATTTGTTCTCTTTTTTTCTTTATGTTTACTCCAATTAAAGATTTTATAGGTTTCCAATAAAATATGATTTCCTATAATAAAGTAAGAAGTTTGGATTTATATAATAGACCCAGCAGCACTAGACTGTACTCACATTTTGATCTTTATTCAGGGGTTGTTCTGCAGCTGCCACCATCACTTAACAGGGTTTGTTTCCACATACTCTGTCTGTCCCCAGATGGTTTTAAACTGGTGAGTGCTGGTTCTGTCCAGAGGGAACAATCCTGCCTACAGTTGATCACAGTGTTTTATGTCTTTCACCAACTATAACAGGCCACCAGAAAAGGTGAGCAGGGTTCTGTCCCATTACAATCACTGCCGGAGAAAACGAGTTCATTGGTAGTCAGTAATAGCTATATACTGAGAGATGTCACTCATGGCCTTCGCCATTTAAGAGGCAAACCATGTAAGTTTGGAGAACTGTTGAACAAACCTGACACTGCCATGGGCCCAGTTCCGAACTTGAATCAAACTAATTGGGTTCTGCTCTAGAGCTGGACCCAATTACAGGCCACACAAGGAAACCATATCTCATTGAAAGCCATGTGAACTTAGGAATCCCGCGGGGTACCATTCATCAGCCTATAACCAGTATTTCCATCAACAACATTCTAGTACAATGAATTAGTGATATTATTATTGTGTAGGAAGGAACTGCAGATGCTGGTTTAAACCGAAGATAGACACAAAAAGCTGGAGCAACTCAGCGGGACAGCCAGCATCTCTGGAGAGAGGGAATGGGTGACGTTTCAGGTCGAGACCCTTCTTCAGACTGGTTAGGGATAAGGGAAATGAGAGATATAGACAGTGATGTGGAGAGATAAAGAACAAGTGAAAGTATCAATAATAAAGGAAACAGGCCACTGTTAGCTGTTTGTAGGTGAAAATAAGAAACTAGTGCGACTTGGGTGGGTGAGGGATAGAGAGGGAGGGAATGCTGAGGCTACCTGAAGTGAGATAAATCAATATTCATAACATTAGGCTGTAAGGAGCCCAAACGAAATGTGAGATGCTGTTCCTCCAACTTGCATTTAGCCTCACTCTGTCAATGAAGGAGACCGAGGACAGGAAGGTCTGTGTGTGAATGGGATGGAGAAATAAAGTGTCCAGCAACCAGGAGATCAGGTTAGTTCTAGCAGGCTGAGCGGAGGTGTTCCGCGAAACGATCGGCCAGTCTGCGTTTGGTTTCGCTGATGCATAAGAGTCCGCATATTGAAAATTGGATACAGATGAGGTTGGAGGAGGTGCATTAGAAACCTCTGCCTAATCTGAAAGGACAGTTCGGGGTCCCTGGACAGAGTTGAGGGAGGAGGTATAGCGACAGGTGTTGCATCTTCTGCGGTCGTGGGGAAGCTACCTGGGGAGGGGGTGGTTGGGAAGGGACGAGTTAACCAGGGAGTTGCGGAGGGAAGGGTCTCTGCGGAAGGTGGAAAGGGATGGAGATAGAAAAATGTGGCTAGTGGTGGGATCCTTTTAGAGGTGGCAGAAATTTTGGAGGATTATGTCTTGTATGCAACGGCTGATGGAGTGGAAGGTAAGGACTAGGGGGACTCTGCCTCTGTTGCGACTAGGGGGAGGGGAGCAAGGGCGGAGCTGCGGGGTACCGAGGAGACACGAGTGAGGGCCTCGTCTATGATGGGAGGGGGAACCCCCGTTCCCTAAAGAATTAGGACATTTCAGATGTTCTAGTATGGAACACCTCATGTGCCTATCATCGGTGTAAACCAGCATCTGCAGTTACTTCATACACAATAATAGCTATCCTGTTTGCCAACATAACCGATCAGTTTATATCAAAAATAAATAAAATGTACGTCCCATTTAAAGAAGTTTCAATGTGATGTTATTTAAAAAGTAAAATTTTTCAACATTTCCTTCAGAAGTAAACAAATACCAGCAAGCCCCTTTCCAAATATATTCCTTGATTCCTGGACCAAACTGCGACATCACTGTTAACACTAACAAGGAAACAAGTTGGATTCGAATAAACAGCATCTGGGCTTCTAACATCAGTCAGAATTTTTTTCCCCAGGAAGGAAGATTTTAATATTAGAGGGCATAAGTTTGAGGTGAGAAGGGCAAAGTTTAAAGTGGATGTGTGGGGCAAGTTTTTTACACACAGAGTGGTGAGTGCTGGAGTGCGCTGTCGAGGGTGGTGGTTGAAGCAGATAAGTCAGTGGCATTTAAAAGACTTTTGTATAGGCATATGGATATGCAAGGAATGGATGGATATGGGTTCTGTGCAGGTAGATAAGCGGCATCATGTTGGACATGAACATTGAAGGTTAAAGGGCCTGTTCTCGTGCCGCATTGTTCCATGTCTGAACTTAATCATGCATTAGTATACAGAGTATGTAATCAATATCCATTCTTGCAATTATTGTAGCAACTTATTAAGGTCAGTAAAATGATTTTGTTGCATGAATTAGCTGGCTTTAGATTTATTTGGACACTCGTATTGAATGTTTTAGATTCAAGCAAATGTTATCAAAGAAAGAAAGGATTGAGATGGTGAGTATCACAGGTTACAACTTGCACCCTTCCGAAACACCTAGATTATCACTCACATTTTCACTGAATGTGAAATGAACTTTCCAAGAACTGCCTCAGTAAAATTTAAAATATGATGATCTAATTTTTCAGGTCTAAAATGGCCGCGACGTTGACCGATTTAGTAGTGAGAGCATTTGTACCCAGGCTGTGCGAGTGTTCAGCTTACTGCTGAATTTCTCGTACACTTGGCAGCCGCCTTAAACAGGTGCTCTGCCCCCTTGCGTAAGATCCAGCTGAAGGATTTCCCTGGAAGAATATGGACTTTTTTTTTAATGGAAATGTCAAGGAAATACAAATGCTTGAGTTGGTTAAAAAGTAATAATAATAATTCAATAATGGGTTAGGACATAACTTAAGCCTGCAGCTTGGAAAGGAAGCGGAGACCGTCCGTCTGCAGAGAACAGATTGAGGATGACAGCTGAGCAGCTGATCCTCGAGGGACTGCTTCACATATACTCACAAGAACAAGCGAGAAATGAGGGAGAAAGTGGGGGTAGAGAGAATGGAAAGTTACTGGAAGTTCAGTTTCAGTTTAATTTATTGTCACGTGTACCGAGGCACAGTGAAAAGCTTTTCGTTGCGTGCTAACCAGTCAGCAGAAAGACAATACACGATTAACTGGGTCTGTGTGGAGTTTGCACGTTCACCCTGTGACTGTGTGGCTCTCTTTCAGGGGCCTTGTTTCCTGTCAAAGGTGCATGGGATAATTGCCCCAAGCATGTAGCTGAGATGTAGAATCTGGTTGGAGCAGAAGAGACTATAAAGAGGATAAAAAGTGGGATTAGTGCAGTACAGTAATGTAGGATTAATATATGAAGCCTCACAGGTAAAAAGGATGATCTAAGAGCATGGATTAGAACATGGGATGATGATATTATTGCAACAATGGGAAGGTAGTTGAGGCAAGGGTAGGACTGGCAGCTCAATGTCCCAGCCAGGGTATAGATGTGCAAGGTATGATAGAAGACGTGCAACTGCAGAGGCGTTGTGTTACAACACTGACCAGGTAGAGCATCATGTTAGTCCTCAAAGAGGATATCCTGGGGGGGGGGGGTCACTGATGAGAATTTCATTTGGACAAATGTGAAGTAATGCGCTTTGTGCAGTTAAACTCTGCTCAGACATATAGAGTAAATGGCAGGGACCTGCTGAGGGACCTCAGGTAGCAAATCCATAGTTCACTGAAAGTGGGGAAACAGGCGGATAGGGTAGTGAAGACATTTGGTAAATTTACCTTCATAGGTCAAGGTATTGAGTATAAGAGCTAGGACATTAAACTACAGCTACACAAAATGTTGGCTAGAGTATGGTGGAGCAGGAAAACAAACGGCAGGAAGAACTCAGTGGGTCAGGCAGAGGATTGGACAATATTTTGGGTCGAGACCCAGCATCCCGATGCACAAGAAGATGACATTACAAGTGACTATGATGTTGATCACGAAATAGACACAAAATGCTGGAGTAACTCAGGCAGCATTTCTGGATAGTAAAGGGGGAGTCCCACTTGGGCGACCTAATTGGCGAGATTAGAAGAATTTGAAAAAATGACATGTTGAAGAACTCCTTCGACTATGTAGAAGACCTCCTTCAACTATGTTGAAGACCAGCTTCGACTAGCTACGACTAACTTCGGGAAAATTGGACACCAAATAGTGGAGAGTGAAGACGACCTCCTTCGACTATGATGAAGACTATGTACGACTACCTTCGACTACCCTCGATTACCTACGACTAACATGCCGACCTACTACGACTAAACCTACGAGTATAAAAAGTATTGTTTTTTTCTAATGCAACCTTTTTTTACGAGTGGGCTTTTTTTAACATATTGAAAAAAAACGCCGCGACCTAGCTGAGGCCTCGGGTACGCGGAGACCACTCTCGAGCATGAAGGAGAGTTACGAAGACCCCCTACGACCTCGTGTCGACCATGCTGCAAGTATGAGTCGAGGGAAAACTCGCCAGAACGCGCGGATTAGGTCGCCCAAGTGGGACAGGCCCTTAAGGAATACGTGACGTTTGTTTTGGGTTGAGAGCCTTCTTCAGTTGATCAGAATGGATGCGAATGGAGAAAACAGGCTGAGCGTTTTAGGAAGAGAATTTCCCAATTAACACTAACTCACGGGGGCTTGCCTGATAGCTGTACAGTGAATAAAAACGATACAGGTGCAAAACGGTGGAAATGGAAGTGCATTGACATTTCAAAGGAAATTACAGATTAATTAAATCATGAATACTTAATTGCCCCTATATTTATTTTCTGAAGTTACTGGAATATTAAGGCTGGCATTATAACATGCAGGTCTTGTAAAGTTGTGGCGATCACAACATTAACTTGCCAGATACATTAAGGATAATGGTCAGGCGTTACACTGGGTGTGTGAGTACTGTGCTGAAGGAGCTGGCTGCACAATCACCACATGAAGCCAATATAAAAGCTGCTACTGATGCAATATTCCAGGAATTAAGCAGCACACCACTTAGGCTGATTAGTGCAGCCACTTTAAAACATTTAGCATAGTATATGATGGGGGGGGGGGGGGGGGGAAAGCAAAGTCTAGAAGTACTTCCCCATCTATTAGGATTAGGAGTCATGAGGGAGGTTGTCAGCAGCTGCTTGTGTAGCCGGTGGAGAACAGAGGAGGTTATGCAATGTTTCAAACATCATTTACAATTCCCCGGTCCAGTACTGCAACAAAAACAAGTACCTCGTACAATTTTAATAGCGCCAACATTTAATGTAAGAAATCAAAGCAGCCGAGGAATTAACAGCACAGGAACGACCTTACACTGTTGCTGCCTTCTGAACATGGGCACAGATAAGTTGACTGGATATGCTTAGAAGTTGGTGTAAATGGCCCAAGAAATATAACCAAACAGACTGTGCAGACTCTCAAACAGTGGAATTAAAGCAAGATTTTTCAATATAAAATGATAAGATGGTTGCTAGTGGCGAGATGAACCTCATTTGCACCCTCTCCAAAGCCTCCCCATTTTTTTTTCTAAAAACGGCGATTAGATCTCCAAATGTGGCTTAATAATCGCTTTATACAGCTGCAATACGACCTGCCAATATTTATTCTCGATGTTTTGACTGATAGACAATAGGTAATAGGTGCAGGAGGAGGCCATTCGGCCCTTCAAGCCAGCACCGCCATTCAATGTGATCATGGCTGATCATCCCCAATCAGTACCCCGTTCCTGCCTTCTCCCCATATCCCAAGACTGCTATTTTTAAGAGCCCTATCTAGCTCTCTCTTGAAAGCATCCAGAGAACCTGCCTCCACCGCCCTCTGAGGCAGAGAATTGCACAGACTCACCACTCTCTGTGAGTAAAAGTGTTTCCTCGTCTCTGTTCTAAATGGCTTATTCCTTATTCTTAAACTTAAAATGAAGACAAGTGCTTTCTCTACCACCCTATTTACTTGTTGCCTCTTTCGGCAAGTTATGGACTTGCATCCCAAGATACCAACTCTGCCCAGTTCCTTCCATATACAGAAAAACAAGCAATATAGAACTAGTCATTCTTAAAAGTAAGCAAATGGCCTTGGTAGGCAATACTAACTTGACTGGAATCCGAGGAGCAATGTTAGGACTGGAAACAGCATTCACAACATGAAGGATCTGCTCCAGGGCAGTAAGACCTCCACCAACTTGGAATCCAATCTGATCTGCACTGTTCTGCAAGAACAGAAGAATAAAAGTCAAAAGCAATTACACACTCAACGCCACTTGCAGACAAAATCTCTTTTCTTTCAAATTTACTTCCATTAATAATCTACAGGAGAGTTGGAAGTCTTGCTGGAAATAGATGATTTAAGTTATTCAAAAAGAGAAACCACTTAACTAGCTACATTGAATTTAGAAACTCATTTTTGGTTATAATACGAAAAAGTTGTGCAAATCAATGTGCATTGAAAACAGCCATGGAATCACAGTTGCTTAAGACACAATGGACTACCGCTTCAGCCTGCGTATCACTGCAAGACATCCCATAAACTGTTCACAGTGAGCTGATAATTTATTATAAAGTGTGTAAGAAGGAACTGCAGATGCTGGTTTAACCAAAGATGGACACTAAATGCTGGGGTCACTCAGCAGATCAGGCAGCATTTCAGGAGAAAAGGAATAGGAGACGTTTCAGGTCGCGACTCTTCATCAGTTTAAGAGACAGGGAGGGGGACACTGGAGGTCTGGGAAGGTACAGAACAAAGCAGAGCCTGCATCAATGACTTATTCTAAAATCCTGCTTTAGAACATAGAACATTGAACAAAACAGCACCAGATCGGGCCCTTCGGCCCTCAATGTCTGTGCAGAACATCATGCCAAGTCCATCTCTTATCTGCTCCACATAATCCATATTCCTCCAATCCGTGCACATCAATGTGTCTAACTAAAAGTCTCTTAAATACCATTATTGTATCTGCCTTAACCACCAACGTCTAGCAGCGTGTTCCAGGCACTCACCACTCTCGGAATAAAAACGTTGCCCTGCACATCTCCTTTAAACTTTGCTCCTCTCAGCGTAAAGTAATGCCCTCTAGTAATTGACATTTCCATCTTGGGGAAAAACGTTCTGACTGTCTACCCTATCTATGCCTCTCAAAATGTTATATACTTCGATCAGGTCTCCCCACGTTCCCGAGAAACCAATCTTAGCCTGTCCAACCTCTCCCTGTAGCTCATACCCCCAAATCCAGGCATCATTCTGGAGAAGAGTTTCGGCCCGAAATGTTGCCTATTTCCTTTGCTCCATAGATGCTTCCTCACCCACTAAGTTTCTCCAGCACTTTTGTCTACCATCATTTTGGTAAACTTCTGCACACTTTCCAAAAACTCCTTATCCTTCCAATATGACGACCAGACTTGTACGCAATACTCCAATGACGGATTAACCAAAGTCCTAACATGCTGCATCATGTCATTGAAACATAGAAAATAGGTGCAGGAGGAGGCCATTCAGCCCTTCGAGCCAACACCGCCATTCATTGTGATCATGGCTGATCGTCCCCAATCAATAACCTGTGCCTGCCTTCCCTCCATATCCTTTGATTCCACTAGTCCCTAAAGCTCTATCTAACTCTCTCTTAAATCCATCCAGGTACTTGGCCTCCACTGCCCTCTGTGGCAGGGAATTCCACAAAATGACTTCCTGACGCATATGCTCAATGCCCCAATCTGTGAAAGCAAGCATTCCATATTCTTCATAGAACATTCATTTGTTCTCTATCTCTCCACATCACTGTCTATATCTCTCGTTTCCCTTTCTCCAGACTGAAGAAGGTTCTCAACCCGTAACGTCACCCATCCTTCTATCCAGAGATGTTGCCTGTCCCGCTGAGTTATTCCAGCACTTTGTGTCTATCTGCAGTATACTTTGACAGCCTTCCTCATAGTCTGTGACCCCAGCAATATTGGTATCAGGTCAGTCAAGCAGAAAGACAGGAAAATGGACTCAGTCTCATATTAACACAATATTGCTTTTGGCATTCATGTGTTTTTTTTACAAGGTAAAAAGTTTTATGTTCGTTGCTGACTCGTTATTTTCCATTACTATAACATTCAGTGATACAAGTTTAGGCACTTTCATTATTGATCCTGTGCAACAAGAGACAAGAAACAGGTACAAAGGGAAACTTAATATATAGACATGTATTTGTTTAAAGTCAGGATAATTTATTTCCCAGAATCTAGACATGGATTGAATTACTTTTATCCGAGCAAATATAGTGCATACAGACTTCAAATAATACCAGAGAGGCACTATAGAAGAATGCAAATAAAATCTTTGCAGTTTGGGCTGATGAGTAAAGATGTCATCTGCATTCCCAGTCAGCTTGGAGCTGTCTGATCTCGACTCTGTTAAGAGTTGAGGGTACGAACATATTTTATTTCACAGGATGTGGCTGCTGTGATGGCTTCAATTTATTGTACATCGCCGATCCTTCCCATTTCGGAGGGCAGTTCAGAGTCAACCCCATTGACGGAGGTGGGTCACAACACACACACACAGGCAGAGGAGGAAGGGATGACGGATTTCCTGACCTGAAGACCTTTAGTTAGCCACAGTGGTTCTTATGACAATGCAGGAGCTTCATGCTCACCATTACATTATTAGCTTTCTCTCTCATATTTATTTCATTACGTGAATTAAAATTCCTGAGCTGCCTCAGTGGGTTTTGTACAGTTGCCTCCGCAATCAATATTCTTAATAACAGAACCAATCCTCAATGTGAAGAGAAATACAAATCAGACAGGTTTCATGCACACAATTGCTATTCATAACCAAAAGTGGAATGAGAAGATTATTGTGTTAATGTTGTCTCATAAGCAATACCAACTAATATTAATGATGCCAGATGAACTTGACCCAACCTAGAGTAAACAAGAATAAAAACAGTAGAACTCTTTGATGGTAACTTTATACTCATGCCCCAGCCCCAAGTTTTCTCAATCAAACAAAATAATGGCACCGAAAATTGCAATGTCTTCATTGACTCTAACCATTCATACAATTTGCAATTTGATAATTTTGCAATTAAAATGGGTGATATTCCAGCAGCTTTATCTTGCTGGGGCCGATGTTTAAAAACTAGTAGTGCTGGTAGCAATTTAGCTGGTAGCAATTATACAATTGCCGATTGTCATCCTCAAAAGAAGACTTCTCCTTCGGAAACAATAGGAGGATCCAGCCCTGCCCAGCCAGCTGCTCCGTGGGTTGTTCCCACTCTCCTGGGATGGCTGGTAACCAGCTGCCACATGTCTGAGTACACAAGACAGACAATATGTCCAAACTTTATGACAGGAGCGAAACAAGACAGGTGCAGGAAACAGAGAAATCAATAGAAATAAAAGACAGAAACAGGCCATTCAGCCCAACAAATTGTTGGTAACAATCCTCTTTCCTCACAAGCATCCAGATCTGACCACTTTGTTCACTCATTCGTAGAGTCATACAGCGTGGAAACAGGCCCTTCGGCCCGACTTGCCTACACGGAACAACATGCCCCATCTGCATTAGTCCTACCTGCCTCTGTATGGCCCATATCCCTCTAAATCCGCCTATCCCATCCATGTACCTATCTAAATGTTTCTTAAACATTGTGATTCCTTTTACCTCTGTCCTTTCTTCCACCTACACAATCCGATCAAAACTGATTCTCTGCCTTAACTACCACAGATATAAATTCCAGTCTCACAATTCTTCTGCGTGAAGCGGTTTCTTCTGCTTTGTGCTTCATCTCAAATACTCATGACTCCACGTGCTTGGGCACTAAAATACTAGAAGCAATTTTAAAATGCATTCATAGTATGCATCAGCTGCTGCTGATATTTATCTGGTTATCCAAAGGGCCATTTTATTTCCTTCTGGAGATAGCAAAGAACTATTTACTGTTGGGTATTACCATACAAATCATTTGTACAATTTCTGGTTGGTGCTGATGGAGATTGGAAGAATAAGAACGTGTTTGGTACAATTTTGGTAAGATTGTTAAGGGCTTGGACACACTAGAGGCAGGAAACATGTTCCCGATGTTGGGGGAGTCCAGAACCAGGGGGCCACAGTTTAAGAATAAGGCGTAAGCTATTTAGAACGGAGACGAGGAAACACTTTTTCTCACAGAGTGGTGAGTCTGTGGAATTCTCTGCCTCAGAGGGCGGTGGAGGCAGGTTCTCTGGATGCTTTCAAGAGAGAGCTAGATGGGGCTCTTAAAGATAGCAGCGTCAGAGGGGAACGGTCTGACGGGAGAAGGCAGGAACGGGGTACTGATTTGGGATGATCAGCCATGATCACGTTGAATAGCGGTGCTGCCTCGAAGGGCCAAATGGCCTACTCCTGCACCTATTGTCTATTGTCTAATTCCTTACAAATGGCAATAGTAAAATGCAATACATGCAGTAACCCAATTTCGGACTTGACGGTTTCTATTTTGATTATTCTTTTGTTTTATAACATGGATTTCATTTATGATCATCTAGTTTTTTTTGTTAACATAGCAAAATTTTGGTTTAACTGATCAACTCATTCCTGACGCTCAGGTGCATCTACTTCTATTGTTAAAGCTGTCTCCATATTGTGTTAAGCAATGTCTGTGGAATTCTCTGCCTCAGAGGGCGGTGGAGGCCGGTTCTCTGGATACTTTCAAGAGAGATCTAGATGGGGCTCTTAAAGGTAGCAGCGTCAGGGGGGAACGGTCAGCGTCAGCGTCAGAAGGCAGGAACGGGGTACTGATTGGGGATGATCAGCCATGATCTCATTGAATGGCGGTGCTGGCTCGAAGGGCCGAATGGCCTACTCCTGCACCTATTGTCTATTGCATCCAACCACAAGAGAGCATGCGTTGGGTTGAATTGATGACCACTTACCAAATTTCAATTACAAAAAAGAAAGCTCAGTGAATAATTTTATGGAAAATAAGATTTCAACACTCAACAACAAAGTGGTCTTTAATGATCTGATGCTAAATCCTGTAACGAGGTAAATGCAATATTTGAGAAAAGTTGAAATAAGGAACTGCAGATGCTGGTTTACACAAAAGGTGATTGTAGTAACTTGGCAGGTCAGGGATCATCAACGGAGAACATAGGTAGGTGACGTTTTGGGTCAGGACCCTTCTTCAAATTGGGGACGGGTGGTGGGAGAAGAAAGCTGTAAGATGGGAGAGGCAGGACAAAGCGTGGCAGGTAATAGGTGGGCACAGGTGGGGGGTGGGGTTTGTTGGGCAGACGGTAGGAGTAAAGGCCAGAAATAAAATCAGGTGTGAAACAGGTCTGAAGAATTGCAAATTGAGGAGCCAGGAGGAGGATAGGTCAGTATGGGAATTGGAAGGGGTGTTAAAATGGCTAAAAGGTAATTCAGTGACTGCATACTGGAACTGAAATTTTAAAAAATGCTGAAAACACTCATCCGGTCTGTGACAGGAGAAACAGTTAACATTTCAAGACCTCTCTACAAATGCCACCTAGCTTACCGGGTAACAGGCCAGCATTTTCTGTTTTTATTTCAAATTTCCAGCATCTGCAGTGTTTTGATTTTCATTTAGTTTACATTGGAATGCGCTGCGTGCATAGTGTTGTTGGTAGATTCAGGAATAACTCTCAAAATGGAATCATACAAATAATTGTAACGAGGCTACTTTGCATGACAATGGTCAAAGAGCAGGAGATTATGGCTAATTACTTAACTAGTGCATGCACTGGCAGCCAAATGGCTATTTGCAGTGCCGTTTATGGTGCTATTTTCCATCTCTTCTTCAGAAATAATCATTCGGAACATTACACTGGTCTCCACATCACACTCAACATGTTCAAAGCAACACTCACATTCCTCCCTTCCCTTATGAGTGACAAGGATGGGTGATAAACTTGGGAAATTTGTGCAATGTTTGTAAACAGTATTGAATGTATAGCCTCCGAGAATGCCAGATGAATCTTTTGCACGGTTCCTGCAGTGTATATACTTATTACTTGAATAAAGCCTATTTTGAAATAAAAATGGAAAAAAAACTCACTTTTCTCCTCAAATGCTTATATAATCACTTCCACAAACACTTTGACTGCATAGTTCAAATAGAAATGCACTAAAAGTGTAAAGTGGCTACATTTAGATTGTATCAAAAGATAGCTTCTGGATTTCACACCACAGGATTTACTTTTAAGTTGTTTTTGGGGGATACTTACTTCAGGACCGTTTATATTTTCCACCCTCATTCCATTTTAAAAACTGAACTGCTCGTTCATAACCATTACCAATTAGAAATTTGTAAATTTGTCTATAAACGTGTTTTAACTGTAAAGTGTCCTTGGGTGTCCTGAAAGGCACCCATAAATAAAATGCATTATTATTATAGTTACAGTGGCTTGCAAAAGTATTCATACCCCTTGAACTTTTCCATATTTTGTCACGTTACAACCACAAACGTAAATGTATTTTATTGGGATTTTATGTGATAGACCAACACAAAGTGGTGCATAATTGTGAAGTGGAAGGAAAATTATACATGGTTTCCAAATTTTATTACAAATAAAAAACTGAAAAGTGTGGCATGCAAAAGTATTCAGCCCCCCTGAGCCAATACTTTGTAGAACCACCTTTCGCTGCAATTACAGCTGCAAGTCTTTTGGGGTATGTCTCTACCAGCTTTGCACATCTAGAGACTGAAATGTTTTCCCATTCTTCTTTGCAAAATAGCTCAAGCTCAGTCAGATTGGATGGAGAGCATCTGTGAACAGCAATTTTCAAGTCTTGCCAGAGATTCTCAATTGGATTTAGGTCTGGACTTTGACTGGGCCATTCTAACACATGAATATGCTTTGATCTAAACCATTCCATTGTAGCTCTGGCTGTATGTTTAGGATCATTGTCCTGCTGGAAGGTGAACCTCTGCCCCAGTCTCAAATCTTTTGCAGACTCTAACAGGTTTTCTTCCAAGATTGCCCTGTATTTGGCTCCATCCATCTTCCCATCAACTCTGACCAGCTTCCCTGTCCCTGCTGAAGAAAAGCATCCCCACAGCATGATGCTGCCACCACCATGTTTCACAGTGTGGATGGTGTGTTCAGGGTGATGTGCAGTGTTAGTTTTCCGCCACACATAGCGTTTTTCATTTAGGCTAAGAACTTCAATTTTGGTCTCATCAGACCAGAACACCCTCCTCCATGGGTTTGCTGTGTCCCCCACATGGCTTGTGGCAAATTGCAAACGGGACTTCTTATGGCTTTGTTTCAACAATGGCTTTCTTCTTGCCACTCTTCCATAAAGACCCGATTTGTGGAGTGCACGACTAATAGTTGTCCTGTGGACAGATTCTCCCACCTGAGCTGTGGATCTCTGCAGCTCCTCCAGAGTTACCGTGGGCCTCTTGGCTGCTTCTCTGATCAATGCTCTCCTTGCCCGGCCTGTCAGTTTAGGTGGACGGCCATGTCCTGGTAGGTTTGCAGTTGTGCCATACTCTTTCCATTTTCGGATGATGGATTGAACAGTGCTCCGTGAGATGTTCAAAGCTTGGGATATTTTTTTATAACCTAACCCTGCTTTAAACTTCTCCATAACTTTATCCCTGACCTGTCTGGTGTGTTCCTTGGGTTTCATGATGCTGTTTGTTCACTAATGTTCTCTAACAAACCTCTGAGGCTTTCACAGAACAGCTATATTTATACTGAGATTAGATTACACACAAGTGGACTCTATTTACTAGTTAGGTGACTTCTGAAGGCAATTGGTTACACTGGATTTTATTTAGGGATATCAGAGTAAAGGGGGCTGAATACTTTTGCACGCCACACGTTTCAGTTTTTTATTTGTAAAAAAATTTGGAAACCATGTATCATTTTCCTTCCACTTCACAATTATGCGCCACTTAGTGTTGGTCTATCACATACAATGCTAATAAAATACATTTACGTTTGTGGTTGTAACGTGACAAAATGTGGAAAAGTTCAAGGGGTATGAATACTTTTGCAAGCCACTGTAAAATAGGAGTGCACTTTTGACCACTTCAAAAGTAAGTAATAATTGACAGTTCTTTAGCAACTTGTCAGATTCTTTGTTGAACTAAATTAAGGCGCATGTTGCAATCAAAAGCGCTTGAACAATGGGTTGGGAAGAAAGCCAAACTGTAAGAAAGCGGAAAATTATTATTATTATTTACGAAAAATACATAGCTTTATTCAAGGAGAAAAATAAGTCTTTTTATGAATTAATTTGAGGAAATATAAGAGAGAAATATTGAATACTGAGGATCAGATGACGTGATAGAGCTTGAACCATAACACGTCCACTTTCGCCTCTATAATCCAGGTGAGATTATACTACCTAAAAATCAACATCACCATCCATTTAATTATATTAACAATATGCTATGGAGCAATTGGAAATTGCTATTTCTATTTTCCGAAATTTCTATTTTCCGATTTGCATAGGCACGAGAATTTTGCACCCAATGCATAGGTAATGGAAAGTAAATGCCAGTCAGTGATAATACTGCGTTGGAAGGAACTGCAGTTTACACCGAAGATAGACACAAAATGCTGGAGTGACTAGCAGAATCTCTGGATAGAAGGAATGGGCGACATTATGGATCGAGACCCGTCTTCAGACTGAGAGGGAGACACAGAGATATGAAAGGGTAAGGTGTGAAAACAAGACATCAAAAGAGACAACGATCAAGGAAGATGCCGAATAGAACATTGTTAGCTGGGAGAAAGCAAACAGAGATAAAATGTAATCTGGGGGACAGTCAGACTGGTCAAATAACTGGCAAGGGGGGGGGGGGCATTGAGAGAGAGAGAGAGAGAGGGAAAGCAAGGGTTACTTGAAGTTAGAGAAATCAATATTCATACCGCTGAGGTGTAAGCTGCCCTAGCGAAAAATTGAGACGCTGTTCCTCGAATTTGCGCTGCTAACACTGCTGACAAGATCAAAATCTGACTTGGACAAGCCACATATGAACAAACATTTGGATAACATAGACTTTATGGAGGATGGTGACAGGAAGAAATGGGTGTTTTAGAATCTCAGTGAAAATACCATAATCTCCCAAATCCACCTTGTTTTCCCACTGGCTGCACTAAACTTGCGAATTACAGCAGCCACCTTAAAGCATTGAAGCAAAAACAAAAAGTGCCAGAGTAATTCAGCGGGTCAGGCAGCATCTCTGGAGGACATGGATAGGCAATGGTTTGGGTCGGGACCCTGCTCGGTTCATTTGTTGCGCCGATGATTTTAGAGAATTTTGCAGTTTTATTTCTTCAGTTTTATTAGTAGTAATAAATAGTGAAGAAGCATTTAAAAACGTGACACCTATTTTTAATATTTTGTTTCTAATATGTTGTGAATTTAAAAAAAGGTGAGGGTAACCAATATCAAGGCATACAACCGCTGCCAACAGGAAGAGTTGTGATACTCAGGTGGTCCCATCTTTCCAACTTTCAAATAATCCGTTTATTGTTGTCCCATGTGAGGCAGGCTACGACAAACATCCCTTCCTCAGTACCACCCTGACAACTGACTTAATAGAATTACAGGCTCTGCTTTAATAACACATCTCAACTAGAGGCCAGCAAAAACAACACTCTCAACCTGAATTATACAGCCAGAGATTCATATCCAATTATTAGCTAAAGTAACTATTACACAATTCAATCACAGGGAAAACAGCTGTTAATCTTCAGTAGGTCGCAGCATATTAGTGGGTCACATGGACAGACCGTCTTTGTACTGGCCTCCACATACAGACTGTAATTATGTCTTAGTGATCGGCTGGGTGGGGACAGCCAGCCCCCTCAGACCCAGGCAGCAGATGGGGAACAATCAGTTCAATGTTCATCATCTGGATATGTATTAGGATAGTGCCGAGCATCTCTGACACCTTTGCAGCTACTATTTATGGTATTAATTGCTATGGCAGATAAAACTGTCTGTGAGGACGTGGTTAGATTAAGACAAATATTTTATTCCCACAAAATCTGGAAATTGAATAGCTACTTATTTTAAATCCTTGCGCAGTAAAATTGGAAATATATGGAGGATGAAGGTCCTGCATTTTGTAATTCATTTCATGATGGAGGCATCGCAGCATTCAGTGAGCATCCCAACTGCTCTTGACAAGGCAGTCGTGAGCTACCTTAGTGAAACGGAACAGTCCTTCTGGTAAAGGTACTTCCACAGTGGTGTTAAGAAGGTTGTTCAAGGATTTAGCCTGAGCAACATTAGAAGATAATCATTTTACACGGCAGAATGATGTGAAGCTTGAACAGGAATCTGCAGGTGGTGGCGTTCCCATATACAGGTACATGCCGCACTTGCCCAACATGGGCAGAGGTCACGGTTTTGTGAGGCAGCACAACATAAAGAGCAGCCAGCAGTGTAACTTAAGTCTCTTGGCCGTACAATGCACTGGTAGGAATCTGAAATGAGCAGCTAAAAATTCCTTGGCTCACAGTAACAAAATCAATCTGCCAAAAACAACACTCTAACATTTGTCACTGCTCTGTTATCTTGTATGATGTATATTAAATGTGTCGGAAGAAACTGCAGATGCTGGTTTACACCGAAGATAGACACAAAATGCTGGAGTAACTCAGCGGGACAGGCAGCATCTCTGGAGAGAAGGAATGGGTGATGTTTCGGGCCGAGACTCTCCTTTGGACTGAAACATCAGCCATTCCTTTTCTCCAGAGATGTTGCTTGTTCCTCTGAGTTACTCCAGCATTTTGTGAATATCGATGATATATATTAATCTTGTTCCAACAGTAACTCATACTGAGAACGTATAAAACCCAGCAGATGCTAATACTCTAAGTAAAAACTAAAAGTCCAGTACCAGAAATACATAGCAGGTCAGCCGTGAAGAGGGGAACAGAGTTGGAAACATAGAAAATCAGTGCAGGGAGAGGTCATTCAGCCCTTCGAGGGCTGATCATCCAAAATCAGTACCCTGTTTCTGCTTTCTCCCCATATCCCTTGATTCCGTTAGCCCTAAGAGCCATGTCTAACTTTCTCTTGAATACATCCAGTGAATTGGCCTCCACTGCTTTCTGTGGCAGAGAATTCCACAAATTCACAACTCTCTGGGTGAAAAGGCTTTTTCCTCATCTTGGTCCTAAATGGCCTACTCCTTATTCTTAAAGCCCTATCCCACTGTACGAGTTCATTCAAGAGTTCTCCCGAGTTTGCCCTGATTCAAACTCGGAGATTTACGGTAATAGCCGCTCGCAGTTACTCAGGGCTCTCGTGGACATTTTTCAACACGTTGAAAAATCTTCACGAGTCTTCCCGAGCTTACCGCATTTCCCGAGTCCTTGCCGTTAGCGTTACGAGCCACCAAGAGACGTCCCCGAGTTCCGATGTGCCCGCTATGTACATTCTACGGGCTTCTAAGAATTTGATTTTCTTTTAAAACTCGGTAGAGCTCTTGAATGAACTCGTACAGTGGGACAGAGCTTTTAAACTGAGACCCCTGGTTCTGGTTTCCCCTAAACATTTTTCCTGCATCTAGCCTGTCCAATCCCTTGAGAATTTTATGTTTCTATAAGATCTCCTCTCATTCTTCTAAATTCCAGTGAATACAAGCCCAGTCGACCCATTAGACAATAGACAATAGGTGCAGGAGTAGGCCATTTGGCCCTTCGAGCTAGCACCGCCATTCAATGTGATCATGGCTGATCATCCCCAATCAGTACCCCGTTCCTCCCTTCTCCCCATATCCCCTGACTCCGTTATCTTTAAGAGCCCTATCTAGCTCTCTCTTCAAAGTATCCCTCTGAGGCAGTGAATTCCACAGATTCACAACTCTCTGTAAAAAAAAAGTGTTTCCTCGTCTCCGTTCTAAATGGCTCGCGCCTTATACTTACAGTGGCTTGCAAAAGTATTCATACCCCCTGAACCTTTCCACATTTTGTCACGTTACAACCACAAACGTAAATGTATTTTATTAGCATTGTATGATAGACCAACACAGTGGCGCATAATTGTGAAGTGGAAGGAAAATGATACATGGTTTTCAAATCTTTTTACAAATAAAAAACTGAAAAGTGTGGCGTGCAAAAGTATTTAGCCCCCTTTACTCTGATACCCTAAATAAAATCCAGTGCAACCAATTGCCTTCAGAAGTCACCTAATTAGTAAATAGAGTCCACTTGTGTGTAATCTAATCTTAGTATAAATACAGCTGTTCTGTGAAGGCCTCAGAGGTTTGTTAGAGAACATTAGTGAACAAACAATGTTCCTTGGGCATCATGAAGCCCAAGGAACACACCAGACAGATCAGGGATAAAGTTGTGGAGATGTTTAAAGCAGGGTTAGGTTATAAAAAAATATCCCAAGCTTTGAACATCTCACAGAGCACTGTTCAATCCATCACTCGAAAATGGAAAGAGTATGGCACAACTGCAAACCTACCAAGACATGACCGTCCACCTAAACTGACAGGCCGGGCAAGGAGAGCATTGATTAGAGAAGCAGCCAAGAGGCCCATGGTAACTCTGGAGGAGCTGCAGAGATCCACAGCTCAGGTGGGAGATTCTGTCCACAGGACAACTATTAGTCGTGCACATCACAAATTGGGTCTTTATGGAAGAGTGGCAAGAAGAAAGCCATTGTTGAAACAAAGCCATAAGAAGTCCCGTTTGCAGTTTGCCACAAGCCATGTGGGGGGCAGCAAACATGGAAGGTGGGAGGAAGGTGCTCTGGTCTGATGAGACCAAAATTGAAGTTTTTGGCATAAATGCAAAACGCTATGTGTGGTCGAAAACTAACACTGCACATCACCCTGAACACACCATCCCCACTGTGAAACATGGTGGTGGCAGCATCATGCTGTGGGGATGCTTTTCTTCAGCAGGGACAGGGAAGCTGGTCATAGTTGATGGGGAGTTGGATGGAGCCAAATACAGGGCAATCTTGGAAGAAAACCTGTCAGAGTCTGCAAAAGACTTGAGACTGGGGAGGAGGTTCACCTTCCAGCAGGACAACAACCCTAAACATACAGCCAGAGCTACAATGGAATGGTTTAGATCAAAGCATATTCATGTGTTAGACTGGCCCAGTCAAAGTCCAGACCTAAATCCAATTGAGAATCTCTGGCAAGACTTGACAATTGCTGTTCACAGACGCTCTCCATCCAATCCGACTGAGCTTGAGCTATTTTGCAAAGAAGAATGGGCAAAAATTTCAGTCTCTAGATGTGCAAAGCTGGTAGAGACATACCACAAAAGACTTGCAGCTGTAATTGCAGCGAAAGGTGGTTCTACAAAGTATTGACTCAGGGGGGCTGAATACTTTTGCACGCCACACTTTTCAGTTTTTTATTTGTAATAAAATTTGGAAACCATGTATCATTTTCCTTCTACTTCACAATTATGCACCACTTTGTGTTGGTCTATCACATTAAATCCCAATAAAATACATTTACGTTTGTGGTTGTAACATGACAAAATGTGGAAAAGTTCAAGAGGTATGAATACTTTTGCAAGCCACTGTAAAGTGTGGCCCCTGGTTCTGGCATCCCCCAACATTGGGGACATGTTTCCTGTCTCCAGCATGTCCAAACCCTTAATAATCTTATATGTTTCAATAAGATCCCCTCTCATCCTTCTAAATTCCAGAGTATACAAGCCCAGCTGCTCCATTCTCTCAGTATATGACACTCCCGCCATCCCGGGACTGTCTTTTGTTAATGTTTCAAACTAATGACCCATCATCAGAGCTGGTAAAAATATGAACACAAGTTGTAGAGACGGGGTTGGAGGAGGGAGAGAGCAAATGGGATGTCTGTGCTGGGATTGAAATGAAGCAAAGTTGTCAGTCACAGTTGATAAAACTAAGCAAACACCTGTACATCAACTGCATTTTCTTTCTTTTTCAGTTTGTTGCCTAACATCACCATGCCAACCCTTCCAAACTCCGTGCTTTTGACTGCCGAATCTGAGATTGTCACAGAACTAGTCGAGGCATGACATTCCGTGCATCCGAAGGTCGAAAATTAATAAAGCAAAATTCTTTTGATCCAAATGCAAGTGGCTTAGTTATTCTTTACAATTATTTTATACTCTGTGCCTGTTACAAAGAGTTAAACCAAGCATTGTATGAGTTACGCAAGATCCCCCATTGCAAGTAAATGTCGTTCTGCTGTCAAATGCTCCCATTTGCCAAACAATCGCTTAATAATTAGTGCGCCATTGTCGGTATGCTGTTGCTGTCTCACAGCCCCAGAAACCAGGATTCAGTTCTGACCTCAGGTGCTATCTGTGTGGAGTTTGCATGTTCTCCCTGTGACCATGTGGGTTTCCTCCAAGCGCATCAGTGTCCTGTGTAGGAAGGAATCGCAGATGCTGGTTTACACCGAAGATAAACACAAAATGCTGGATTAACTCAGTGGGACAGGCAGCATCTCTGGATAGGAATGGGTGACGTTTCGGGTCGAGACCCTTCTTCAGACTGACTCTCAGTCTGAAGAAGGGTTTTGACCCGAATCATCACCCATTCTTTCTTATGCTGTCTGTCCCGCTGAGTTACTCCAGCATTTTATGTCTGCTTCAGTGTCCTACCCCATCCCAAAGACATGCAATTTATCAGCATAATTGGCCATTGTAAATTGCCCTTCGGGTCTAGGTGAATGGTGGAAGCTCGGGAGAGTTGGCAAAAATTTGCGGGGAATTAAAGAAATGTAAGTTAAGTGTAAATGGGTGGTTGAAAGTCAACATGGATTTGGTGGACCAAAGAACCTGCTGCCTTGCTACATCTCTTGATTTGTCTTAATGTCATCATCAGTAATCACTCATCTGCTGCCTCTAACCCATAATAACATTGGCATGAGTATGACTTAGATATGGATGGATAGGTTAGGACCATCTACGAGCACAGCATGCACACTTCCTTTAGAGTCTCAAGATTTGTTGTTGAAATGATCAGTCTGTCACAGAAAATCAAATAACCTATTCACCGACAACTTTTCGTCAATAATATCCAAAGCATTCTTGTACAAATGCTGAACACGGTAGTGTGGCGGTAGAGTTGCTGCCTTGTAGTATCAGAGACCTGGGTTCGATCCTGACGACGGGTGCTGTCTGTATGGAGTTTGTACGTTCTCCAGGAGATCGGATTTCCTCCCACAGTCCAAAGACATACAGGTTTGTATGCTAATTGGCTTGGCAAAATTGTACAGTGTGTAGGATAGTGTTAATGGGAATCGCTGGTCGGTGCGAACTCGGTGGGCCAAAGGACCCATTTCTGCGCTGTATCCCTAAACCAAACCAAACATTGTGCGGCAGTAATGTTATATTCCTTACGGATGTCACAGGCATCCTTACACATGTCAAAGGCCCAGGCATTGACAGATACATAAAAGAAAATGAGACAAGTCAATACTTAACGGAGGGTCATATCTCTCTCATTTCTGGTGAAAATTAATATTTTTTGTAGCCAAATAAACCAGTAGCACTGATTTCAAATGGGTGCGCAGCCAAAACAGGTTTCACTGTTAGCATAGGCTGTCTGGGATTAGGATTGGAAATTATACCTGCAACAGGGCAACACGCACCATCAACCCTGGAGGATATTAAACGGTTAACAGGCTCATCTGCTTTTACTGTTCGAAGGGAGTGGCAAACAAGAGAATAATGGCCAATCTTTAGTCTGAGAAGTTCAGTTTAAGAGTGGTGCGTAAACATCTCAGATCAAACAGTTAACTGTTACGGGTGTTGTAAGAGGCCGATTTACAACCAATTAGTTTGTTTTGAATTGCCCTCTATGACTGCATGCAAGGAGGAATTTGCTGAAAGTTAACTGCTGCAGGAGTCAGACTAATGTCTGAATCGCTTCTATTAGGCACAAAAACACTGTTTAATCCAACATACACGCACTTAAATTGTTTGAAAAATAGCAATTACTTTGTCATTTACAAATTACACGGTGATACTCTCATCTCACAGTTCCTGATTGGGGGTTGCATTGAAAATTGGGGGAGTTGAGAGTTACAAAGCAAAGGCATATTATATTACAGAAAAATTAAAAAAACAGAAAAAGCCTAAAGGGTAAAAGATTGTTAATTTTATTCAGTGAAATTTTACAGCTGATGTAGTTTTTATGAATGTCACTGTTATTGTGAATACTCTCCACTCAACAAGATGACTAGTTAATCTTTTTCTGCTGATACCGGCCGAGTCTCTGGGAGAAAGGTCTTCTCAAATACTAAGTTTGTTCAGTTGGTGGCACTCTTGCCTCTCAGTCAGAGATTGTGGGCTCAAACCACATCCTGAGTTTTGAGCACACAATTGACATTGACATTAAAGTGCAGCAATGCAGAAGTACCATACTGTTGGAAGATAGCACTGTTTGATGAGCCCTTTGCTTATTCTGATAATAGTTCAGATTCAAAGTAGAGCAGGAGGTTTTGCTCCTCCCACCCTGCTTCCTGTAAGGACTCCATCCCCTATTCCCAATTCCTCCGTCTACGCCGCATCTGCTCCCAGGATGATGTGTTCCACACCAGGTCATCACAAATGGCCTCATTCTTCAGAGAACGGGGATTCCCCTCCCCCACTATTGATGAGGCTCGCACCAGGGTCTCCTCCATACCCCGCAACACTGCCCTCGCTCCCCATTCCCCACTCGCAAACAGGGCAGAGTCCCCCTGGTCCTCACCTTTCACCCCACCAGCCGGCAAATACAACATATAGTCCTCCGCCAATTTCGCCACCTCCAACGTGACCCCTCCACCCGCCACATCTTCCCATCTCCCCCCCTGTCTGCCTTCCGCAAAGACCGCTCCCTCCGCAACTCCCTTGTCAATTCTTCCCTCCCCTCCCACTCTACCCCTTCCCCGGGCACTTTCCCTTGCAACCGCAAGAAATGCAACACTTGTCCCTTCACCTCCCCCCTCCACTCCTTTCAGGGACCCAAGCAGTCCTTCCAGGTCCGACAGAGGTTCACCTGCACCTCCTCCAACCTCATCTACTGCATCCGTTGCTCCAGATGCCAGATGATCTATATCGGTGAGACCAAGCGGAGGCTTGGCGATCGCTTCGCCGAACACCTCCGCTCGGTCCGCAATAACCAACCCGACCTCCCGGTGGCTCAGCACTTCAACTCCCCCTCCCATTCCACATCCGACCTCTCGGTCCTGGGCCTCCTCCACGGCCAGAGTGAGCAACACCGCAAGCTGGAGGAACAGCACCTCATATTCCGCTTGGGGAGTCTGCATCCTTTGGGCTTGAATATTGAATTTTCTCAATTCTGTTAACCTTGCTGTCTCCTCCCCTTCCCACCTCTCCCTCAGCCCTCGGGCCCTGGCATTCCCTCTATCTCTATCTCCTTCCCCCACCCAAGTCGCACCAGCTTCTCATTTTCACACCACAAACAGCTTACAATGGCTTGTTCCCTTTATCACCGATACTTTTTTGCATATCTTTCACTCATTGTTCCTTATCTCTCCACATCACCGTCTATATCTCTCGTTTCCCTGATCCCTGACCAGTCTGAAGAAGGGTCTCGACCCGAAACGTCGCCTATCTCCTTCGCTCCTTAGATGCTGCTGCACCCGCTGAGTTTCTCCAGCTTTTTGTGTACCCTCGATTCTCCAGCATCTGCAGTTCCTTCTTTAAAAAAAAGGTTTTGCTAATGTCCTTTTCATTTTCCCACACTGACACACCAAAAGTAAATTAATTGGTCACTGCTGTTTGTGCCTTTAACCTGTTTTAAGGATAAGGGGGAAGTCTTTTAGGACCGAGATGAGAAAAACATTTTTCACACAGAGAGTGATGAATCTGTGGAATTCTCTGCCACAGAAGGTAGTTGAGGCCAGTTCATTGGCTATATTTAAGAGGGAGTTAGATATGGCCCTTGTGGCTAAGGGGATCAGGGGGTTTGGAGAGAAGGCAGGTACAGGATACTGAGTTGGATGATCAGCCATGATCATATTGAATGGCGGTGCAGGCTCGAAGGGCCGAATGGCCTACTCCTGCACCTATTTTCTATGTTTCTATATATTCTTCTGTTATGCACTTGCAGTTATAGTCATGCAGCTATACAGCATGAAAGCAGGCCTTATGGCCCAACTCATTCTATGCTGCTCAAGTTACCAAAATCAAACTTCTCTAACATGCCTCGCCTGTTCCATATCCTTCCAAACCTTTCCTATCTATGTATCGGATCAAATGTCTTTTAAATGTGGTAATTGTACCCGCTTTTACCACTTCCATATATGCACCGCCCACTGAGTGATGTTGTTGCTCCTTTTTAAATCTCTCCCCTCTCACCATAAACCTGAGCGCTCTAATTATTGACTCCCCTATCCTGGGCAAAAGACTGTGGCTATCCATTTTATCAATGCCCTCTCACTCAGTAATTCTTTGTTTGGGGTAACTAGATTGGCCCTAAAAGGTACTGCACAAAACTAAATGCTTTGCTTTCTTCCATCTAACACAAAACACCGTGACAATTTCAAGACCAACTCAGTCTTCTTCTTCTTCTTTCGTGTCCATCTTCCAAGTTTCAAATGTTGACCTCGCTGTCATCGTCCGTCCTGAAAAGGACTCAAGCTTCCGGCGACAATCAGCGGGAGCCATCGCTTGTTGCAATAGATCATGGTGGTAGCAGGATTAGCTCGGGCTACTTCCAGTTTCCAGCCCCGCGACGTGGATGCTTCTGCTATGGGTTCGCCCGCCCAATTCAGTAGGCAGGTATATCATCAGAATCGCGCCTCCCTTTTAGCACGCATTGTAGATGATTATATGGTCACTTTGTAATCTCGTCTCATTTTGTCCTCCCATTTCCATGCTATGTGTTTGTTCTTTAATTGTAACCTTGTTACTTCAGCAGTTGTAATCTTTGGAATGTTTTCTGGTAGAACAACAAGTTTGGGAGTCACCGGAATCAAACAAATGGACACAGGCATTCCCATGGTAGGGAATTGTTGAGGCGAATAGTGTGGATGCATTTGAGGAGAATGGGGAAAGAATGGGGAAAGGAGAAAGGGACAAGATTCAAGAGTGTTTTATTGTCATATGTCCCAGGTAGAACAATGGAATTCTTACTTACAGCAGCACAACAGCATATGTAAACATAGTACACTGTAAACAATACAATAAACGAGATTTCAGAAGGATGTACTGGTGTTAGTTAGGTGAAGTGCACAAGGAGGAATAAAATGCTACAGGAAATCACGGAAAGTTGGTGTTGTAAACTTCACACAATTCTATGTAGTGTGACTTTCATAATAGTTTTAATTTAACTAAATATGAATATATACTTTTATAAGTTTTCATGGAATGACGATTATATCTTCCCCATTGCCAAGCACCAGACAAAGCTAATCTCTATTTACACAACTCCCACTGAGGTCTCTGCCAACCTGAAAGTCACTCACGTAAAAGTAAACAAGTTCAGCATGGTTAACTTAAAGAAACATTCCCTTGCTGAGGAAAG
The DNA here is from genome assembly GCA_035221665.1 of Okamejei kenojei. Classification (NCBI taxonomy): domain Eukaryota; kingdom Metazoa; phylum Chordata; class Chondrichthyes; order Rajiformes; family Rajidae; genus Okamejei; species Okamejei kenojei. Next base: position 12,279,754 of record CM069169.1, on the reverse strand, counting down.
CACCCACAATTTATCTATTACAAATTTTGTCAAGAGCACAATAAAAACTTGCATCCCAATTTATCTGCAACCATGCTGTTACAGTCGCCCTTGGGTTTATGCAGAAGGCAGCCAGCAGTGCATTAACACCACACTGCAACAAATCTTCATTGGCGATAGTTGCTGTCCAGTTTTAATGCAAGGAAAATGTAGGACTGGTGATACTGGTATTTTTGCTGACAATCTTTTATTTTTCTCTTCTTGTGCAATTCATGGTCGAATTGTATTAGGTAAAGTTGGCATCCAACCGAATTAGCACTGGTCTAATAAAAACTTACCCAATTAAAAAAAGGTGTATTCCTTGCATGCAAAACTGAAAGTTATATTACAATTATATTACCAAAATTAAAGCTCATGGCCACTTGAAATCTATGATATAATAAATTACTGTAAATGGGACTGTTTTGAATTAGGAATTTGTTCTCTTTACATTCCATAACTCACTGAATACAAATATTCCACAATTCCTATATATGGAGGCTAAAGTAAGGCAGTCCACAGTATTGTTATATCAGTGTCAAATGGCACTCTCGCGAATAATGTTTGGGGCATTAAAGGAATAGTGAGAATGGATGATAGAAGGATGGGGGTGGAGAAGAGGCTGGAGACAGAGCTGGGAGGTAAAGAGCACAGAAGGAGTAATGATGAGGAGAGAGGATATTTAGCTGAGCCAGTGATTTCAAATGGTGTAGAGTATTCAGAAATGTTTGGAAATTTGGAGGTGCAAAGGGACTTGGAAGCGCTGGTTCCCAAAAAGTAAAAATGCAAGTTGCATCGGGATAGTAAAGAAGGCATATCATCTCTCATTCTTGTCTGCATTGGAAAACTGCAATATTGTTTGCCTTGCAGGAGAAAATACGTCAACAGAATTGCAATCAGCTGATGTGGATTGCTCTTGCGTGGGTGAGGAGAGAAGATAATTTCAATTTATTGAGCACAAATTTATTCTGGAAGGAATTTTACTGCAAGATAATTCCATTGCAGTATTCCCATCTATCTGGTGTGCCACCTTGTGGAAAAATATGGTCAATTGCCATTATCAGTCTGTGTGAAGCAAAGCTCCTCACATTTGTTGTTAGTTGAAGATGTCGCAAGCACATCGAATCCCTTGCTGGATGAAATCCTCTTGCTCTTTTGGGAGGTGTGGTTGTAGAAGAGCCTTTGTAATATTTTGTTCCTGTGGCAATCAACAGGCATATGCCTCTACAATTATAATTCAGACTCAGCTGACGCCTATTGGTGGGTTTTTTTTTTTAAGAGTCAGGGGGGGCACAGTGGTGGAGTTTGTAGAATTCAGTGCCCTCAGAACCACAGTAGTGTACCAGAACCAAGTCATCCTTAAACAACAGATTCCCTAAGAAAGACAACCCATAAACAAACAATAATATGTTTGTTATCAGTTGTGCGTTCTTTTTCAAAAAAGGTAAACTCCTAGTTCGTAAGTTCTAGGAGCAGAATTAGGCCATTTGGCATTCAATCATGGCTGATCGCTCTTTCCCTCTCAATCCCATTCTCCTGCCTCCTCCCCATAATCCCTAACACCCGTACTAATCCAGAATCTATCAATCGCCACCCTAAAATATCCACTGACTTGGCCCCCATAGCCTTTTGTGGCTATGACCCAGAGGTAAGGCAACCTTGCATTCTGGTAATGTTAACAGGTCACCATTTGTAATATTAATTTAGAGGAACTCTAAAGAATCAGTTCTTTGCAAACTCAGTATCAACAGTTTATTATCCAACATATCACCCTTGTTTCAAGCCCAACAAACAATTTAGATGGAGACGCAAGAGTCTGAAGATGTAACAAATAATCTGCTGGAGGAAGTCACTGGATCAAGCAGCATGTCTAGAGAAATGGGACCAATTTTTCAACAGAGGCCATTTATCTGGCTGAACGAGTAGAGGGCGGAGGGGTGGCAAGACCTGGCAAGCAATAGGTGATTTCTGCCTGGTGAGGAGGGGTTAATGGTGAATGGAGTCAGGAGGGGGTGGGAAGGCGTCAAAATAATATTCGAGGGAGATAAGATCAGCATTTACCAAGATTATCCTGTGGAGGTCTCCAGGAAGAGAGCGTTGTTTAAAGAGACAAAAAGAATACTGAAGGATGTGAAGGATCTGAAGTATGGTCTGATGTACCCGGCTACACTAAGAATTACCTACAATAAGAATGAACATGTTTTCACCCACCCTGCAGATGCATTGGAGTACGTCCAGAAGATCAAGAACCTGCCTGCCGACTGAATATTATCTACAAAATGAATGAACATTGTAACTTTGTAAGATCGGATGGAACTAAGGACCTGTTATACCTAAGGACAATTGAAACTGAAGAAGGATGCTGAATGAGGTCTTTCCCATGGACGTTACACTCACAGCTACTATTATAATACTATTATAATAATACAAATACTAATATCACTGCGCGGTATTATTAACAATTATTACCAATGGTCACTAATTACTTACAATTGAATTACTTAGAATTAGCTAAACGGTAATTAGGAGTGCGGTTGGATTTAAAGTTTGATTTCACTTCTCTTCCTTTATTTATTTATTTTTAAATACGTTATTTATATATATATTATATATATATTTGATTAATGGAATTTGAATACTTTGGAACCTAAAACCCACCCCCCTAGATGTAGTTTTTTCCTTCTTTTTGCACTTTACTAACCTCTTAATCTATCCCTTTTTTTATATAATATTCTATTATAATTTTAAGTTTGAATGGAGATAAGTTATATCAAAGGAGATATATACGTGAGAAAGATCAACGGAATTTAAAATTCATGTATCTGAAGTTCGGGTGTAATGTCGGGTTTGTCAAACTGAACCATTCGTTCTATTATAGACTTCCGGGTCTGTCGAACTGAACTCTATTATAGACCTCCATAGACAAAAGATGCAAGACTCAAAAATGAAGACTGGGGGTGAAGGAATAACATTTTGTAGCTGGAACGTTAAGGGTATTAACGAACCAATTAAGAGAGGCAAAGTATTAGCACATTTAAAAGCACTTAAAACAGATGTAATATTCCTCCAAGAAACTCACCTAAAAAAGGATGCAGAGCACAGATTGAAAGCTAAATGGATTGATAAGGCGTAACACTCTTCATTTACACATAAATCCAGAGGTGTTGCAATATTAATCTGTAAAGGGATATCTTTTAAACATATATCAACTATAACGGAAAGTAGATACATTATATTAATAGGTGAATTATATGCACAAAAATTGACTCATTAATGTTTATGGACCAAATTTTGATAGTCCTTTGTTTTTAAGAAAATATTTAATACAATTCCGGAATTAGCACAACACAATTTAATAATTGGAGGAGACTTAAATTGTACATTAGATCCCTATTTAGATAGATCATCAAGACAACAGAAAACAAAATCGCACTCCAGTGATTTATTAAACGCATATATAGATACTAGTAATATCAGAGATGTTTGTAGAATAGAAAATCCAACTGGACGAGAATATTCATTTTATTTACCGGTACATAAAACATATTCAAGAATAGATTATTTTTTGGTGGACTCTAAGCTTATTCCATTTACTTATAATTCGAAATACCACAATATTATAATCTCGGATTATGATTAAAATAAATGGAAGGACGGAGAAACAGGTATAATGGAGACTTAACCCACAAATTTTAAAGGAAAAAGCATCTCAGGAATATCTTACTAAACAGATTAATACGTTCTTTGAAATAAATGATAACCCTGAAACGTCTGCCTCCTTACTATTGGAAACATTTAAAGCATTTACTCGTGGAGCTATGATCTCCTCCCAAGCATTTCATAATAAAGAGAATCGGGTGATACAACAGGCATTGGAAAGGGAAATTAAACAATTAGACATAGAGAATGCGGCTACACCAACCATGATAAAACACAATAAAATTGCAGTATTGAAATATAAATTAAATAAAATATATTCAGACCAAGTTGCAACATTTTATCAATATACTAAACAATTACACTTTGAATTTGGAGATAAACCTCAAAAATTACTGGCTCGTCAATTACGGAAACTGGACGGGGAAAAAACAATTCATAGGATTAAATCAGACAAAGGAGAACCACTAGTGCAACCTAAGGATATTAACGAGAGATTTCTGTAATATTATCAAAACCTTTATTCTGCCAAAACGATAGATCACCGGACAGGAATAGAAGGTTTCTTACAAAAATGCCATCTTAAAGGGTTAGATTTGAAAGATAGAGAATTATTAGACGTTGAAATAATAGTAAAAGAAATTGAAGAGTCTATCGGATCGCTAAAAAATGGTACTCCAGACGGCATTAGCTCGGAATTTTATAAAACATTCTATGATCTGATTGTTCCGCGTTTAAAGACACAGTACGAACATATTTATACCCAACAGAAATTACCAGAAACGCTAAATTAATCTATTATAACTCTTATACCAAAAATAGATAAGGATCTGGATGATCCAGGATCATATAGAGCTATAGCTCTTCTAAATACTGATCAAAAAATATTAACTAAAATCCTAGCACAAAGATTAAGTACAGTGATGAATAAACTAACACACCCGGATCAAACAGGATTTATACCAAAACGGTATTCCTCATATAACCTGAGACGATTATTCAATATTATATACTCGAAAAGAAGTATTAACAAAGATCTAGCAATTATTTCGTTAGATGCTGAGAAAGCTTTTGACCAGGTGGAATGGGCCTATTTATTTTCGGTTATGGAAATTTTTCAATTGGGCGAGAAGTTTAGTACATGGGTAAAACTGTACATTAATTTATTTTGGCTCTTCATATTCTTTTTTGCAGACAAATTAAAGGAGCTTCTTGTCATCTCCCACATGGGCACATTGTAGCCTTCAGGGCTTAACAATGAACTGGACTACTTCAAGCAAACTGCTTTCTTTGCAATGTTTTGACCAAGTCCCAACAAAAGAAGTCAATCCTGGGGTGGGAGATTGCAACCTTCACGTGGTCCGCCCTGTTTCGACTAATGCAATCAACCCGGCGTGCACAATCAAATAAGATCAAATAGAACAATTTGTCACAGAACTTTAGGCCATAGGCAAGAAGAAGAGGACGTCAATCCAAAATCTTAACTATCTTTTCAGATAGCCCCAGGTCCGTTAAAAATAAATTCAATCAATGCCTATCAAAGAGATTATCTAGACGCAACCTCCATACTGCTGGTGTTATCTTTGCAAATTTACTTCCAATTTATTCTGCCATGTTTTGGTTTGGGGTCACCTTGCTGTAGGAAGGCCGTTAGACATACAGTGCTGGCGTAACTCAGCGGGTCATATAGCATCTCTGGAGAAAAGGAACAGGTGACGTTTCGTGTCTGGTCGGGACTAGTGTTGATGGGGCATCTTGGTCCATGTAACAAGTTGAGCCAAAGTGTTGTACCACTATAAATCTAAAATGTTAAAAGGTAATTTATTAGAAATCCTGAGTTTGTGAATGCTTCATGATCAAATCAAAGTCTTTTATTTTACACTTGGATCAGTAACATTTTTCAATTATATTTTAAGTTTCCAGGATATATAGTACTTGGGGATAGTTAATATTTATTAGACGTTAAAGCTGCCCAGTGAATGGCACAGTGCATTGCATTCTATCGCTTTCCACTGCCGGGTAACAGTTCTCCACAGCTCTCCGTAAGACGAGCATCCAATTTGAAAAAAGATTGTACATAGGAAAAGGGAGCTGGGAAAGAACTAGCGCCAACTACTGTTGAGGGGTAGAAATTGGACCCAGCACACCATCTGTACACAATGCAAATGCAGAAAAATACTTATCAAAATTCTCACAGATGGTATAAATTTGTTTAGAGATAAAATACAATGTATATTAGTCAGAAATGTATTTAAATTCCCTCTCAAAAGAATGGAGAGTATTTGCTGATATCTGAGAGACAAAGTTGTACTTTGCAAAATTATTTTTGTGGCCATACTTTGTAGCTGTGATTGATATTAGTAGCATCTTTTACATTCAAAATTGGACACATTTCTATTAATTGGAGGAGGGATAGGGTCTTTGGTAAGAATTTACAATGTACACTGCATAAATACAATATGTTAACCCAAATGGCATAAGATACAGCTACGTGCGATGATTAGGGATGATAGGATGACAGCGAAAAAATAGCCCAAAAAGGCAACAACCAATCCCATAGACTCGGTTTGTAAGGTAATTGGCCTCTTTAAAATTACCTCTGGTGTGTAGGGAGTAGATGTGAAAGTGGGATAACACAGAACCAGTGTGAACGGGATGATCGATGGTCGATGTGTTCTTGGTTGGGCTAAAGGGCCTGTTTCCATGCTGTATCTAAATTAAACTAAAGGATGCAATGAGGGGCAATGTTATATTTAATTGTTTTGGGGAGCATTAAACACAAATATTAAAAAATATATCCCTAATGATCATGGGGTGGAGAGGCAACAAGAGGGGCAAATAGAGGGCCATTCCCTGCTGGCTTCACTTTACCTCCCATCTCTGGGAGTGACTGGTAACACCGACTGAGGATGTTATCATTTGAGGAGGTGGGAAAGGAGAGCAGGAACAAATCAGAAATAGAGATTATGATATCTGACTATAACCTGATTTTTTAAATTTTTTTTTTGTTGATTCACCATTTATTGCTGAAGCCTCCATATTTCTACTTTCAAATGCAGTGACTTGTAAATGAACGGGAGATGCCACCTTTTTGTTCACCCGTCAGCAGATATCCTGAAACCAGTAAGTCATTAGTAAATGTACATCTGTGTAACAAGCTTGCACACAATTTGACAGCTTTGATGGAAAGCAGCTTCTCAAAGGCTCCACCCCTCCCATCTTGTGATGTTTTTTAGCCTCTCCAGGGAAATTCAATTAAGAGTGTCTGTTCCCGCCCATCAGTCAATGATAGACACCATCAGGATTCTATCCCTAACTCATTGACACGCGAGATGTGTCTGGATCTACAAGTTAGCAAGGGAATTACTGCCTGATGGTTTGTAGATGCTAATCTTTCGTCTAGTTTTCTAAAACGAGAGCCAGCCACTGTTGTCTGTATGGAGAAGAAACTGTGGGTGACTGAAAATGCTGTTAAGAAATGGGATTTTGTTTGTTTCCAGGGGAAAAAAAGTTGCCAGGTAAGATTATACAGTGCCACTGCACTGATTGCACATTAAAACCAACTGTGCAATAGAAGTGGGGCACAATGTACCCTTAATTGTAAAATGCATCAAACAACAGTTCGATAGAGTGGATGTGGAGAGGATGTTTCCACAAGTGGGAGAGTCTAGGATTAGCACAGCCTCAGAATAAAATGACTTATCTTTAGAAAGGAGATGAGGAGGAATTTCTGTAGTCGGAAGGTGGCGAATCTGTGGAATTCATTGCCACAGACGATTGTGGAGGCCAAGTCACAGGTATTTTTAAAGAGGAAGTTGACAGATTCTTGTTTAAGAAGGAACTGCAGATCCTGGAAAATCGAAGGTAGACAAAAGTGCTGGAGAAACTCAGCGGGTGCGGCAGCATCTATGGAGCGAAGGAAATAGGCAACGTTTTGGGCCGAAACCCTTCTTCAGATTCTTGATTAGTAAGGGTGTCAAAGATTATGGGGTGAAGGCAGACGAATGTGATTGAGAGGGAATGATAGACCAGCCATGTTTGAATGGTGGAAAAGACTCTATGGGCCAAATGGTCTAATTCTGCTCCTATGACTTCTGAATTTATGAACCTGGCTGCTTCCTTTTACTGAAGTCTGGGACAAGATGACATTCTCAGACCTTGCTATAAATTCACCTCATGTCCCACTGATTTCATCACAATCTCTGGCGTTAAACATACAACTAAACCATGACATTGCTTGAGCCGCAGTCGAACACTGATTCCTATCCACCACCAACCAGTGTAACATTCTTCACCTCTACCCATTTTACACTGAAATCTCCCTCGTGCTTTTGCCACAATAATGTCAACCCTGGCCCCTGCCGACCACATATTCACTGACAACAACATCTCACAATCATCCCCATCTTGCTATTTACTCTGCGTTGTTGTCCATCAACCACCGCTTTTATTGACCTTTAGTGATTTCACTTCACTCAAACCTTAAATTTAGACCTCAATGGTACCGTCAAAGTCCTCAAGGATTTGCCCAGCTGCAACTGCTTCTGGCCTCGTGGTCTTGAGCATTTCTTCTTTCATGTCCATATTTCAATGCTTCTCCTCTTCCTTTCCACACAATTTGGGGCACAGCATTCGGCTTCTGCAATCTTGAATCTCGACTTACGAAATGTTGCCTGTTTATTTGCCTCTTTTAAAAACTTTTCCAAAACACAGTTTCAGGCACAACTCAAAGATAGACACAAAATGCTGTTCGCAATGATGGGGGAATCCAGAACCAGGGGCCACAGTTTAAGAATATTCTCTTGCCTTTCATGATTTGCAGAATTAAACATGCAATTGCCAAAATGTTACCTATAATCATCATCAATTTTCAAAGAAATGCAAACAACATTTGAGATGGGATGTAAGAGCAATCATCTAATGCTTCAGAGTCCAGTGTTCATACCACTTTTTATCAAATTGTACAAAACTTAATCACAGTCTTACTCTTGTCTCTTATGGGGCTGTCCCACTGTATGAGCTAATTCAAGAGTTCTCCCGAGTTTCCCCTGATTCAAACTCGGAGAATTACGGTAATAGGCGCTCGTAGGTACTCGGGGCTCTCGTGGACATTTTTCAACATGTTGAAAAATCTTCACGAGTCTTCAGGAGCTTACCGCGTTTCCTGAGTACCTGCCGTTAGCGTTACGAGCCGCTAAGAGACGTCCCCGAGCTCCGACGTACCCGCTACGTACATTCTACGTGCTTGCCACGAGTTTGATTTTTTTTTTAAATTCTTGAATTACCTCATACAGTGGGACAGGCTCTTTACACTTAACATTGTGTCAGTCTCTGAAATGTGACCAATATTGGGTCATTGTATGCAATTCTACCACATCGTGAACAGTTTCTAATTAGGAGACTTTTATTATTGTGCTCAAAATGAAAGACGCCCCACATAACCAAACAGAATGGCGAAAGCTTGCTGCCCAATGCACTCAGCAGTGTGGGAGGAACTAAGTCTAAGTAAGTCAAAATGAAAGGAGGAAACTTTGTTATGCACCATCAGCAATTGTCAGATATTCTGCAGAAATACAATGTTATTAAAGCAAAAAGGAAAATAAAGTATTGTTTCTGTCACATGACCATCATTGTCCAGCATTATTTATCTCTATGCCATAAAACATTAAAGTACCAGGCACCAATACCTGCTTCTCCAGAATACGGATGATCTCTCCCAGTGTTCTGTCAAGAGATGACACCTTGTTGTTTGCCCACGGCCCACTATCCTGTCCTTGCTGCTGCTTCAGAAGATCTTTCACCAACCTCTGCAGTCTGTATGCAAAGAATAAAGATTTCCATTAAATTATACCACTGGTCAGCTAAAGCAAAATAATGGATAAAGAGGAATCTCTCATGAAGAGAATTTTTGAACTCATTGTTTATTTGTTCTGAAGGTGTTATTGACCCTGACAAAGCCATGTTATCACATTAGTTATCATAATAAATTAGCCATGAGGTCTTTTAGTAGAAAATATTTTAAAAGTGAGCGATTTACCAGTTCAATTCACATGGCAAACCATGTAGCATTAGATTAGAATTGTGCTTATGACTGGTCAGGTAGGGATGGCAGAATTATTTGGTGAATGGTAGCTTTCATAAGGGAGTCAGAAAAATCTGCAGTATGAATGAGAAATAATTCAACTTGCACTCCAGAACCAAGTTCACCCCAACTTCAGTCAACAAACTGCAATATCAAGGCGATTCTTACAAACGAACGTGCGATGTTCAGACCCAAGCTTCAAGTTATCATTGACTTATTCGCCAAAACAGGAATGGTCTTTCACTTAACATGGGCAAAAACAATGGTCCATTATCAATCTGTCCACTCGGTAAACACTAAGCAACAATAGACTATTTTACTTCGGAGTCACGTGAGTGACTACGTGAAGAAGCCCCGCCTGGCGCTGGAACGGCATTACGTCGACGCTGACGGCAGAAGCAAGAGTTGCAGAGCGCAGCTCCTCGCAGCGGCCGGAACGGACCCGCAGGTAAGTGTAAGGAAAAGTGGGGACGTTCTAAAAAAGACGTTACGCTGGTAAAACCAGCAAAAGAGAAAGTAAAAGTTAAAATCAGAGTCACGCTGGCGTACTGATTTAGCCAGATAAATGGAAAAGAAAAATGGAGAAGTCTCAAAGGAAAATTTTGCGGGTAAAAAGATCGTCCCGGGCTGAAGCTAAAGAAACGGGACAAGAGTTTAGTGCGGATCCGGTTCCGATACCGGTGGCCGCTGATTCACCCGTTAGTGAGACTATAATTTTTCCAGAAATACAAACCACGGAGGAAAATGTTCCTAGAAAATGTAAAAAGAAATCCGTGAGGCCCGTGGTTTCTGATAATGAAAGTTCTCCGGATAATAAAGCTATATGGCTAAAAATGGAACATATGGAGAAAGTGCTCCAAAATATAATGAGACAAGAGTCACAGTACCCAGAAGTTTCCCAAAATGACCCTGAGGGGTTTGAATATACAGAATATGGCTATGTGCCAAATTGGGAATTTGAAACTCCGGACCCAGGATTAAGGGCGGAGGAAGTCTCATTGGATATAATTCCAAGTGTATCAGGGCTGCAAAAGACAGACCCTGCAAGTGGTGATGTGGATTATGAGTGCACACCACAAATAAAAAAGAGAAGGCCAGATGTGCCTGAGATGGCAAAAGACTTTGCTATACCTGAAGGAAGTGGTGAGGCTATGGAAGAAAACCTAGCTGCCAGTATTAATTATATGGTATCTCACCAACTTCAAGATTCTGTGATGATTGAAACAGCAGAATTATATAAAACACCGGAAAATTGCAACTCATTGAAGGTACCTACGGTTAATCCGTCTATATGGACGCCTATGACTCCAGGCATGAGAGGACAAGAAATAAGATTTCAAAGAATCCTCAAAATGATTTCTGCTGCCATTACTGCTTTTGGAAGGCAAATGGAGGGGTTGGAGATGGATAAAATCCAAAAAGATACTTTGGGCTTATTATGCAATTCCTTCTATGAAATTAATTGTATGAGGAAAATTGCGATTCGGCCCGTATTTCATCCAAGGTTTGCAGGTCTGTGTCGATCAAGTGGTGTTCAAGCTCCTGGTTATCTATTTGGAGAAAACCTGCCTAAACAAATAAGAGAAATGGATGAAGAGGCTAAATCTATTAGCCACATGAGACCTTTCGTCTTTGGACAAAAAAGGTATTTTTCGTCAAGAAGGGGATTTGATTTTGGAAACAGAGGCAGGAGTATGATAAGAAAATATTATCATCCGACACAGCCTAATGTTCACCCGTATACGGGGAGAAGGAGACCACCACGTTCATATGGAGAGGTACAAAAAATGTATTCTATGCTTAAAGAAACTGTGGACAAATCTCCAGTTGGAGGGAGATTACAAATGTTTTATGATGAATGGCTTGCCATCACATCTGATCGGTTTATTTTACAAACAGTTTCAGGAGCTACTATTACATTTAAAGAAGGTGTTAATTCTCCGGTACAAAATAAACCTGCTTATGGTTTCATGTTTTCTGCAATTGAAGAGGCAGAAATAAATGTGGAAATTGACAAATTGTTTAAAAAAAAGTGTTATTGAAAAAACTGTTGAACATGAGCATCAATTTGTGTCAAATATATCTCCAAGAAATAAAAAAGATGGTGGTTGCAGAATTATTCTGGACCTTACAAATCTTAATAAATTTGTCGAATATAAACATTTTAAAATGGAAACATTTAACACTGCAAGTTAAATGATATTTGATATCAGCAGGTTGTTATATGGCTACAATTGATTTAAAGGATGCGTACTATTCAGTACCAATACATCAGTTCTTTCGAAGGTATTTAAAATTTAATTGGCTGGGACAGCTGTGGCAATTCAAAGCTTTACCAAATGGGTTAAGTTCAGCTCCCAGGCTCTTTACAAAGCTATTGAAACCAGCTTTAGCACAATTAAGAGCACAAAAGCACATTATTATGGCTTATCTGGATGACATTTTATCATCAATAGTAATCAGGAATCAGCTGAAAAATCAGTTTCAGCAACTAAAACTTTATTTGAGAAGTTAGGTTTCTTGATTCATCCAATTAAGTCCCAGCTGCAGCCAGCACAGTCAATTAACTATTTGGAGTTTGTAATTAACTAAGTTACTATGTTAGCAACTTTGCCAACAGTTAAGATTGATGATATTTTAGTGACCTGTAGGGGTCTCATTCACAAACCTTATCCCTCCATCCGAGAAGTAGCAAAGGTTATTGGTAAATTAGTAGCAGCATTTCCTGCAGTAGAATTTGGTCCATTACATTACCAAAACCTTCAAAGGGACAAAATAAGAGCTCTAAAAAAGAGAGCAGGCCATTTTGATAGGCCTATGCAATTAACAAAAGAAGCTTTATTGGAATTACAATCGTGGATTGAAAATGTCCCACAAGCTGCTAAAAACATTCTGATACAACAGCCTAAAGTAATTTTACAAACAGATGCTAGTGCTCTCGGATGGGGGGCGACAGATTCATTCACCAGCTGTGGGGGCAGATGGACTGTCCAAGAGGAAATGTTTCTCCAAACATATGGTATTAACTATTTAGAATTATTGGGTGCATTTTATGGGTTGAAGGCATATTGTTCTACAAAAAAGAATCTGCATGTACTGATACAATTAGACAATAAAACAGCTGTTGCATATATTAATCACATGGGTGGAGTCAGATCGGTATCATGTGATTGTTTGGTCAATCAGATATGGCAATGGTGTATTAAGCACCAAATTTGGATTTCGGCAAATTACATCCCAGGTAAAGACAATGTGGTGGCAGACAATAGATCAAGGATGTTTAAAGACAACACAGAATGGATGTTGAACCCAGAAATTTTCAGTAAAATTGTGACTCTATATGGGTTACCAGACATTGATCTGTTTGCATCAAGACTAAATCATCAATTGCCTAAATATGTGTCCTGGGAACCAGATCCAGACGCAGTAGCAGTAGATGCTTTTTCACTAAACTGGGGGAATATGTTCTTTTATGCTTTTCCGCCATTTGCTCTGGTTCAGCAATGTCTGAAGAAATAGAACAAGATTCTGCCACAGGATTATTGGTAATTCCAAATTGGCCGACACAACCATGGTTCCCATTGATGTTAAACATGATTAAAGAACCATATATGTCAATTCCTAGCAGCAGTGATTTATTGATAAAACCAGTAACCAAAGAAATTCATCCATTACATGCTTATATGAATTTGTTAATCTGCAGGCTTTGACCAGACCACTACAGGAGCTTGGATTGTCGGATAGAACTATGGATATTATAGTCGCATCATGGCGAGATAGCACTCAGAGACAATATATGACACATATAAAGAAATGGGAAAATTTTTGCAGACAGTCAAATATATCCTATCATACTGTGAACATTGCAAACATATTGGAGTTCCTTGCCGAGTTGCATTTTGAACAACACTTAAGTTACAGTGCCATTAATAGTGCACGTAGTGCCTTATCATCTTATTTAGGACAAATCTCTGACCAGAAATCAATTGGATCACATCCATTAATATCCAGATTTATGAAAGGAATCTTTAACAAAAATCCACCCAAACCAAGATATACAGAAATTTGGGATGTTAGCATTGTACTTACCCTACTTAGGCAATGGACTCCAATCGAAGTTTTGTCATTGGAAAAGTTAACATTTAAATTAGTAATGTTAATGGCATTGGTTTCAGCTCAAAGGGTGCAAACATTACAAATGTTACGTTTAGACTGTATGCATGTGACTGCAGATAACATTGTGTTCTATGTTTACGATCTGATCAAACAAAGCAGACCAGGGAGAAATGGAGCAAAGGTAATGTTTCAAGCTTATCCCATTGATCCAATGTTGTGTGTAGTTAAACATTTGAATCATTATGTAAAAGTTACCAAAACTCTTCGAGGAGATGAAAAAAATTAATGATTACGCATAAGAAACCACACACAAAAGCTTCAGTGCAAACAATCTCAAGGTGGTTAAAACAGGTGTTACTTTTAGCAGGAGTAGACACTGATGTGATCAAATCTCACTCCACCAGGGCAGCAGCTACATCCGCGGCAAAGTTACAGGACGTACCACTCGAACATATTTTAGAAACCGCAGGGTGGTGTAAAGAAGAAACTTTTTCAAAGTTCTACAATAAAACTTTTTCAAAGTTCACACAATGACAGGCTTTGGACACGTGGTGTTGGGTTCACTATAATAACCATATAACATATAACCATATAACAATTACAGCACGGAAACAGGCCCTCTCGGCCCTTCCAGTCCGTGCCGACCATTTGTTTTCCCCTAGTCCCATCTACCTGCACTCAGACCATACCCCTCCATTCCCTTCACGTCCATATACCTATCCACTTTACTCTTAAATGTTAAAATCGATCCTGCCTCCACCACTTCTGCTGGAAGCTCATTCCACACAGCCACCACCCTCTGAGTAAAGAAGTTCCCCCTCACGTTACCCCAAAACTTCTGTCCCTTAATTCTCATGTCATGCCCTCTTGTTTGAATCTTCCCTACCCTCAATGGGAAAAACGTATCCACGTCAACTCTGTCTATCCCTTTCATCATTTTAAAGACCTCAATCAAGTCCCCCCTTAACCTTCTGCGCTCCAAAGAATAAAGACCTAACTTGTTCAACCTTTCTCTGTAACATAGTTGCTGGAACCCTGGCAACATTCTAGTAAATCTCCTCTGTACTCTCTCTATTTTGTTGACACCTGCTTTGTTTCACTATTGATTGATATTATCAATTATGTTATCACTTATATCTTTTATCACTTTGTAATGGTTCCCTCAGGTGTAAAAAGAGGGTTATTATATGTTCTTTTATCATTAAAAGATTTATGGAAAGAACTAAAACTAGTTTGGTTTTTCTCATGTATGTGTTGACCTAGCCGGACTGTCGTATGGAAGAATTCTACGACATGAAAAACACAGAAGCTTCAAAATCTTCACGTAGTCACTCACGTGACTCCGAAGTAAAATAGTAAGATTAAACGAGAACTTACCAGTTCGAAGTTTGATCTTTATTTTATGAGGAGTAACAATGAGGGATTACGTGCCCTCCACTCCACACCCTCATAAAATAAATGATCATCTGGTAGTTCTAAATCTATGATGAGCCTTACTATCTTACTCCGGCTATTGTGTTCTGTGTTTTTCATGCCGCTGCTTTGAAGTATGCCGTTCCAGCGCCAGGCGGGGCTTCTTCACGTAATCCCTCATCGTTACTCCTCATAAAATAAAGATCAAACTTCGAACTGGTAAGTTCTCGTTTAATCTTACTATTTCCTATATTTTGCAGACCCACCTATCGACGAAGATAGGCATTGTTGATGAAGAAATTCACTATTGCCTTCATTGCAGATTTTGGCTGTCTGAGAAAAACAAATAGATGTCAAACCTGGCAAAGCTTCACAGAGGGAAGCAGATGCCTCTACTCTCTTGTGTGCTTTTTTCAGTGAGAGGCTCAAAGCACTGCAGAGATACAACCAATGCCTTCTCCAAAAAAAACTCCAATCTTCTGGCAAGGTAGTAGACGAACATCAGCCTGCTCTCCACAACTAACATCCCCGACTGGTTTACACCGAGTTAGCCATTTCTTTTAAAATTTACCTGACACTAGATTCCTGAAACAGCTACCCCAACTTGAGCTCCTTCATGCCAAGAATATTTTCAAAGCCTCCTTGAAAATGTGTAATGTCCACATTCGTGGGAATCCTTTGCCTGTGGCAGCTCAAAATGGAAAGGCAGCATTCCTGATGGCATTGACAATCATCAGCCCACGCATCAGGAGTTTCCAAGCCCAGCATAAATGGGGGAAGGACCACACCACCTCCCACACTACTCATCTGCTTCCCTTGTATGCAAATCCTACCTCTCTAACGGGTCAGTCTGCAGGTCTTACATTGGCTTCATTAGCCACCACTCAAATGACACAGATGGAAGCCTAAGGAGATATTTAATTTCTGTTATCAAGTCTAATATCCAGGTAAGAGTACCTTGGAACTGCGTAAGAGCCTGGATTTCCTTCAGATCATCTGTGAATTTCCACTCAAAGATATGCTCTAGAACTTGAGTTTGAAATTCAAACGTGGCATGATATAAATGTTAAAAGTGTTCTCCAATTTTTCTTCTTCAATTGAGATTGGGATTGAGGTTGACAAGCTATATGGGTTCTAAGGTGACTGATGAGATCAGATATGGAGAAAATGAAAACAGCTAGACACAAAAGTGCTGGAGTAACTCAGTGGGTCAGGCAGCATCTCTGGAGAAAAAGGATGGTTGATGTTTCTGAACTGATCAGAAATGTCACCCATCTTTTTTCTCCAGAGATGCTGCCTGTCCTGCTGAGTTACTCCAGCACTTTGTATTTATCTTTGGTTTAAACCAACATCTGCAGATCCTTCCTACACAAATGAAAACAGCTAACGTGGCCAGTTCTGAAATGGTTGAAGGTTCCCCACTGCTTTCAAGGAAGGGTTTGTCCCATCGTCAGGTAAACTTTGAAGAGAATGCATTTGCTCAATGCTGGGGCTCTCTCTGAGAATGAAACAGTTCTTCTGGATGTTATTTCAGTAAAACAGCTAGATTTAGGTTGACAATATCACAACATTCAAATCCATTTTTCTCTCTCAGATGCCAGCTCACAAATTAACATGCCTATACATACTACTGTCATAATTCCCTATGCTGGGATTTAGTAAGCTAGCCCAGAGTTGCAAATTCAGTATAATTACATTACAAGATACATCTCATAATGTTATTCAGCATTCCAAAAATCTATGTGCATTTTTGGTATTTACTAAGATGATGTCCGGGGAGTTGAAGTTTGATCTGCAATACAGACCATCATCTGTTGTGGAAAGTATAAGCATGTTGGTCAATATGGAAGGATTTCACAGGCAACCTTCCAAGGGCTTTGATTTGAATCCGATTAAGAGATTTCCTGGAAATAAATCAAGGGGATGTGACCTTGAACACAGTCCTGGTTTCCGTCTCAGTAAAATGGTTAATAATGCAGCATTCATTTGGCCATCTTTTTGGCTGTACACTCCTTGCTCATTCCTACAGCTTCGATCCTTGTACAAGTACCTTGCAAGACTGCCTAGGTCAGTTTGTGAGAGTAATAAGAGGATTCCTCAAGATTACAAACAACGGTTAGAAAACGAGGCAATTTCTCGAAATAAATGAAACAGGGATGTTCCCTGAAATACAAACTATGGATAAATCCCAAGCAGCCACATGGCAATCATAACCAAATGCACATTTCCCCAATTTGCAAAGGGACACTTTGCAGGAAATCAATGTATTAAATAAACATTTGGAATAATTCCATTAGTTTCACCATGAGAACCCTGGTTGCCTTCCACAGCTCAGGAACCATGATTGAATAACCTAGCATTAAAAAATGCATCAACCAAAGTATTTTATTACCAATTAATATTCAAATTGACACTCGCTGAAGCGGGCATGAAGAATAAAGGCAAGGACAAGGTATAAGAAGGAACTGCAGATGCTGCTTTAAACCTAAGATAAACACAAAATCAGAATCCCCCCCACATCCAATTACAAAATGGAGCAATTACCATCAAAATGTGGATTGAACAATAACATGGATTTCTGTACAATAAAATGAGTGAAGGTGATTCACAGTGGCAATCAGAGCTACGTAAAGACATATTAGGACAGGTATCTGAAAGCTGGTCACATGTATATTTTTAAGCTGCTCAAAGATGAGAGAAAGGTGGGAAAAATGTACGATGGCACAAATAATGTGTTAAACAGGAATTAATACTGCTTTACTTATAATGTGGAAGAAATGGATGAGATTTATTTTTTTGTACAAAATGTAGAGGTAGCAACCAGTTTTGGATTTCTACTAGAAATACTTAGCAGGAAGCGCCCTAGGAACACAATGATGGGCAGATGGGCCGACCAGACTTTGGACTTTGAATAATGGCGTCTAAAGTGCTGGCGCCCACATGTGTAATATATGCAAAAGGAATTTCACCGCGCAGTAGCATATGTGATATATAAAGCACTATTGAACTAGCCTGATTTTAATTGGACAAGGCACAAGAGTCTTGAAGTCTGTTCAATGCAGTAGATCATCTGTTCATAATATGTTTTAATTTAGAATCTCATTTAAATGCCACTGACGGCTTCTCATTCATCTAAGACGTGCATCTATTAGTTCGAGGCACTGAGGCTGCCTGAACTAATTGGTTGGAAATTGAATTTGTACACCTTCTCTCTCAGCTTGACCTTCTAACTGGAAGGAAGCTGCCCCACGATAAAGCCACGAGTTGCACGAGTGACTCTTCAAAATCTAAATTATGTGGTCAGCTTTAATTGGAGGTTGTTAGCGTATTTCTGTGAATGGAAAACAGGTTGCATGGAATGAGCTAAATTGAAATCACCAATCTGGTGAACAAGGTCTATAAATAATTGTGTTAAAGAAGGAACTCCACGGCCAGAGTGAGCAACACCGCAAATTGGAGGAACACCACCTCATATTCCGCTTGGGGAGTCTGCATTCTCTTGGCATGAACATTGAATTCTCTCAATTCTGTTATCCCTAGCTGTCTCCGCCCCTTCCCACCTCTCCCACAACCCTCAGGCTCCTCCTCCTCCTTTTTCCTTTCTTCCCCCCGCCTCCCCCCACCCCCCACCAGTCTGAAGAAGGTTTTGTCCCGAAACGTTGCCTATCTCCTTCACTCCATAGATGCTGCTGCACCCGCTGAGTTTCTCCAGCATTTTGTGTACCCAAGGTCTCTGAATAGATCTTTTGCAATCAATGTACAATTAATAATAGGCTTTCGGCACCAAAACAACATTTTGATGATAGCTTTACAAAAGTCAAATGAGTAAAACAAAATCTTGGACAATATTTTAATAAACTAAATTTATCTCGCTTCCAAATTTCTTTCAATGTATCAGTCCTCATCTAACTATGACCCCAATTAATATTTCACATTTTTTGTATTTCAATTGTACGGGTTGTGCTTTTCCTAATTTTCAGAAACCACAAAATAACGGCAGTTTCTACATGAAGTATAATTACAAGAACATAAAACATCTCAAAGAGGCAGCTGACTCTTGATGTAGTCAGTCGCACAGTTTACGTAAAACCTTGACCAGCTCAGAAGCCAAAGAAGGATATGAGAAGCTGAGTTGGCTGCATGGTCGCAGTTTTTCCCAGAGCTAGATATTCATCATTTATTCAGTTTGGGGTTGAGTCCACTTAGCCAGTTTAAGCAAATCAATGGAAACATCCATCAAATAGTGACCAGAGTCTTGCAATTGGTTCTACTGCCCAAGATGGGCTGCTCACGGCAATACACTTTGGAGTCAGACATACACTTGGTTAGGAGAAACAAGGCACTGCAGATGCTGGTTTACAAAGTGCCGGAGTAACTCAGCAGGTCAGGAAACTCAGCAGATCGGAACGCTTCTTCAGACTGATTGTGGCGGGCAGGGACAGAAATCTGATCGAGAGGGGCAGGACAAAGCCTAGTGAGTTGATAGGTGGATACAGATGATGGCGGGGGGGAGATAGGGCAATCAATAAGTTGATGTTTGGACAATGGCCTGAGTTCTATAAATTGCCTTATTCATTTAGATCTTCACGGCTGAGCCACTTGGCATGAACTTTTAAGATTCTAATACAATACACTCTTTTAGACTATTACAACATTAGAAAGTGTTCAATCAAAGAGCAGTCGGCAGATGTGATGCTACATTCCTAGAATTATGAAATCTTCTCTGCCAAGAAAGAAATGAGCAACAGCACCCATTTATGACTATTATTTTGCATATATTAAGGCTAACTAAAAGTTACTTCCAATGATGTAAACTACACATTTTGGTTGTATTGTTGAATGTAAAAGAGATAATCCATTGCAACATCAGAGGTTGAGGGGAGACTTGATAGAAGTATATAATATTAGGAGAGGAATCAATGGGTAAGAAGTCAGAGAATGGTGGGTGCCTGGAACGCATTACCAGGGTGGTGGTGGAGGCAGATATGATACTGACATTTAAGAGACTTTTATAGAGCCACATGGAAGTACAGGGAATAGAGGGATTTGGAACATATACAGGCAGGTGAAGTTGGTTTCACCAGGCATCATGTTTGGCACAAACAATGTGGGCCAAAGGGCCCATTCCCGTGGAGTACTTTTCTATGTTCTTTACAGGTGACCACAGAGTTACAGGAGGTTGTGTGCCTACACAATGAACAGATTGTGATGTTATTTACACGAATGAAAAAAATAAGCGCAAAATTATAAATGTTGCATTGACATATTTACTATTTTCACACAAATTCCATGAGAACAAATTTTAGTCTGCATCTCAAATTTTTAGGTAGTGGTCGGTAAGTTCTGCAAGGGCAAATTTTCATAAGCAGAATGTCCATGAAGCGAGGTCATCTCATAGTCATAAAGGGTTCAAAGGTCTTTTGTACCAATTAAGGTACAGTGAAATATGAATTACCACACAGCCATACAAAACAAAAAGCAACAAAACACACAAGTACATAAAAGTTAATATAAACATCCACCACAGCGGATTCCCCACATTCCTCACTGTGATGGAAGGCAAAAAAGTCCAATCTTCTTTTGCAATGAAGGATCTTTGACCAAAAACATCAGCTTTCTCTGACGCTGCCCAACCTGCCTAAATAGTCCAGCATTATGTTATTGTTTTGGATCTATAACATCTACAGATTCTTGCCCCAATTTCTTTTTTGCGACCCTATCATTTTCAAGAATGATTTACTTTTCCTTGAGAAACTGCGCGCTTTCACTCAACACTTCTGAATAGTAACGTTACTGAGAATAGAAATTCAATAATCCTTACTAATAGAGTTCGGCATACATTTTCCCTTTTTTGCTATCAATTAAAGCTCATTAAACTATCAATGAGGGCTTAATGATTCCTCAAACTCAACACAAAAATGATTACACTTCACCTTTGTTTGAGTGTCACAATCAAATATTAATTCAACCACAATGAAAATGTATTTGCATTTGCCTGCATTTCGAGAATTCATGACAATATC
This sequence comes from Okamejei kenojei, assembly GCA_035221665.1. Lineage (NCBI taxonomy): Eukaryota > Metazoa > Chordata > Chondrichthyes > Rajiformes > Rajidae > Okamejei > Okamejei kenojei. Next base: position 12,258,445 of record CM069169.1, on the reverse strand, counting down.
TGCACTTCCTAATTGCTGGCACCGAGTCAAGTGCTTGATGCTGAATATACTATCTTTTATGATACACCACTGTAGCATTTCTGATAGCATTTTCCCATGTATGAGGTACTAAACAAAGGCTCTGTCTATCTTGTGTCGGAAGGAATTGCAGATGCTGGTTTAAACCGAAGATAGACACAAAAAGCTGGCGCAACTCAGCAGGTCAGGCAGCATCTCTGGAGAGAAGGAATGGGTGACGTTTCGGGTTGAGACCCTTCTTCAGACTGAGAGTCAGGGGAAAGGGAATGAGAGATATAGACGGTGATATATTTGATGGATCAGGCAACTGTTAAAGATTTCCATGATGTTCTTCAATTCCCCGGCAAACATTCCTCCTTCCGTGATCATAATAATCATCAACTAGAAGCCTTGCTTGCCTTCAGTAGAAGACAGAACGGCAAACTAATCTAAACTCTCGAGTAATTTATGGCGTGTGAAATGCTTTGGGACTTGCTGTGGTGTGTGAAGTCTACGGGTGGTATGCTTTTCATACTTCAAGGGTACTGGTTTTAATAAACCTTACTGCCAAAAGCTCAGCTCGAAGCATTTCATTGAACAAAGCTTTCACCTGTCAAAAGGGCTCTCGGGTACATAAACTATATGCCTACTCTGACCCCAGCCAATGACAGAGTGTTGTGTGTCCCAGTGGAACCTCTCATATTATGGCTTCAAAAAGAAACTTTTCACAAACTTATTTTTCTCCCTCCAATCAATTTACATAGGATGGAAGGGTCACTATATTACTGGCATAAGGAGCTGACAGTTGAATCTTGTATTCAGCATTGTTTACCATAATGTGTCCTCCTGACCTATTCGACACTTAAAGCAGAGATTTCTGTAAATTCACATTGTACTATGAGGAAATATGCAGTGATAAAGCAGCCAACAGTGCCTTTCAACATTGCAGGTTTTTTCCGATTCCAGCCGGAAAAAAAAATCCCATGAAATAATTCACATGTTTAACGTACCATTTCTGAATTAGTAGTGTTAATTCAATTGAAGCACACGTTATGGCACCATTAGGACCCTCATGTTTTAATAGCTGAATTATGATATCTCCTGTCAGTATTTCATTGTAAAAGTATGCTTTTGATTGAGACAGTGAGAAAAGAGAACTCTTTGTACTCTTGTGCAAATGATAATCATAATCTTGAGCTCCCCCTCAGGCTTTCATGCAAATCTTTTTATTTTAAATGACAGCTACCACTAACCCTATAACAGGAAGAAGAATATCAAATGCGCTGGGATTAAGATACAGTGGCTCTTCAGGTTGATAGAATTTTACAGTGAATATCTCAGGCTAGTTTCACATTGACAATTGAGACAATAAATTGTATAAAGCTAGAGATATTATAGTTTTTGATTAATAAATTCCCAACCCACCTCCTGTAGAATAATTAGCATAATTCTATTACTTTAATTGTAAGGAATTAGTTTTGAGTCTTTGATCAGCTATGCGGTGACTGAGTACTTGCGTAATTATCAGTTGATCAAAGGAGTATGAAAATAGATTTGCAAAGGAAAAGTTACTTCAGAGTACAGTATTTAATTTAGGTTTTCTTCAATGAAATCATCTGCAAAGTGCAGAGAGACATTTTAGCGTGAATGGTAGATACACAGAGCTCCGGGAAACATTTCATAATGCACACACAAGAAATTCTGAGCAGAATGCCAGTATTGGCATTTATCAATGAAAATATATAAATACTAGTCTTGTTTGTTTTTAATACAAGTCTTACTTTTTGAACTTACTTGGGCAGATGACAATCCAAGTTCCTAACCAGTTAAGCTATAACTGCTGGCACAGGCAGGTCTCACTGTTAGTTAAAACTTTCAAAAGTGACAGTGCCAGAAAAGGGATTAAAATTGAGAACAGGAAATCTCATATAGAATGAGAAAATGCTTGAAGCATATGCATTTTGGGACCATGAAACTTAAGGCAGCAAATTTATCTATTCGAATTGCAAACCCACAGGGTGGAATTCTGATCTCTGATCAACTCTTTACTGAATCTGGTAATAAACAGAAAGGATGATAAAAACCTTCAAATTCCTCAACACTCTTCTGCAACAGAAAAATAGTTTACACAAGTAAGGAAGGTTAGTTATAAATGGAAAGTACATGTTTCTTTGCAATCTTCGCTGTGTGTCTTATATGGTTCTATTTATGACACATTGGATGGGATGAAAATTCCATGTTTGAAATTGTGACTATGCTTCAACACAGTGCAACAATGGGAACGTTTTTACGATCACTCAGCTTACTCTAAATAAATAAGTAAGTAAGTTTATTGGCCAAGTATTCACATACAAGGAATTTGCCTTGGTGCTCCACCTACAAGTAACAACATGACATATATATATTCTACAATTGCTGAACCTCACTATGAAGGAAAAGTAGAAACAACGAACTGCAATTCTGTTGATTTTTAATTCCGCATCTACCCCATTAAGGTATCATGATTTGATAACATAATTGGAAAAATTAGTCCAAAGCAGCTGCAAACCCTGACAGTTTGAGAGTGTGGAATTAAGGTGAATTCAGTTGAAATACAATGAACCTGGATAAAATGAATCTCTCTCATTTTAATTGGACTTCCTCACAGTGCTGAACTCCTCTAACACAGTTTCTACAGACAAGGCCATAAAGACAAGTTTCAGAAAGGATGCAAAACTGGCTTTAATTTTTAATTGTTTTGATAAACTTGGGTAAAGAAGTTTAATTGCCTTTAAAGTCAGATTGCTTAGTTCTAATTATTTTCCTATCAATTTTACATCTACCAATTGAACCAACACAAATACAGAGATCACCGTGTCTTCCAACACCCATTCCTTGCCCTCACTTTGTAGTCACCAGCAGCCCGTCATTCAAGTGGCCGTGTGAGTATTCAGTCAGTGTTCTGACTACACTGCATGGGAAGCATCACAATCTTGCAAAATCTGCCTTCATCCTAAGGGTGCTACACAAATTTAATTCTCTGCAAAGGCCACTTAACGGTGATCAGAAGTGGGGCCCCCAGTTGCTATCACTTCTTATCCCAGTGTGTAGGTAGGAACTGCAGATGCTGGTTTACATCAAAGATAGACACAAAATCCTGTAGTAACTCAAGGGAACCGGCAGCATCTCTGGCGAGAAGGAATGGGTGACATTTCAGGTTGAGACCCTTCTTCAGACTGGGTCTTCCCCACAACGAACTCTAGGGCAGCTGTGAATAAATATAATTGTCCAGCTGATTTCCTCTTTATGACTCAGTACCACTTTACATGGCTAAATTAAGCTTTCCCAACAAAGAACCAAACTTAAGACACTAAATCAATTTGTGCTGGACAAAAATGCTGGAGAAACTCAGCGGGTGAGGCAGCGTCTATGGAACGAAGGAATAGGTGACGTTTCGGGTCAAGACCCTTCTTCAGACTCTGCAATTTTTCTAGCATCTGCAGTTCTTTCTTAAACAAATCAATTTGTGCAATTGCCTGTGTTCCATTACAGCATCTATATTAATGATGCATACAGGAGAAGCAGAAATGCACGTTCCTCTTTATAATCATCAAACCTCCAAGAAATTCCCAATACTGTTAATATATTGCACTTCCATAAGAGCTGGCAGTCAGAGTTCTGGTAACTACATAGTAAATAGCAAACGGCCCCTTCTCTTTTGGTCTTTAGTTTCATGCCTATCCATTATTATTGGCCAGTAACCTCCTTAAAAAATGATACAGCAGTTTGGATTATTCTGCCAGTGGCCTTCACCTACTCCTCAACCCTTTTCTCAAAGATTTTGCCATTAATCTAAACAGCTGTTTCCTTTATCATCGTAACTGTTTTGCATATCTTTAATTAATTTGTTCTATATCTCTCCACATCACCGTCTATATCTCTCATTTCCCTTTCCCCTGACTCTCAGTCTGAAGAAGGGTCTGGACCCGAAATGTCACCCATTCCTTCTCTCCAGAGATGCTGCCTCTTATTTACTCCGGCAGTTTGTGTCTATCTTCGGTTTAAACAAGCATCTGCAGTTCCTTCCCACACATAATCTCAAACCTCGACTTGCAGATGGAGAAGTTAGCCACCATTACTCACAACAGCTTAATTGCTGTTTACATGTTAAATGAGCCTTATCTATTTAAATGGCACTTACTTTGCTTTGAAGGGAGAATCTGGGATCTGAGCTTTGGCTTCCAGTGAGCTTTCATACTCTTTACCCCTGGATGTAGAGAACAGAAGAAAACATTAAAACATTGGCTGAAGAATCTTAAACAAATCTAAAATGCATAGTTTTGTATTATTTATTGTTTCAATGCAGCATAAACTATTTTGCCTCATCACATGAAGCTTTTCTTAACCCCTTCTTCAAAATATAGGTTTGCAACTTCATTTTCACGGTGGCCCGAGGTACCATCGTTGTAACCCGTCACTCATCTGTGAAGTGCTCATCTGCACGAGAGGCGCCACGAGAGGTTGTTTTAGGATTATGTTACATTTTTATTTAACTTCAATTTAAAAATAGTTCATACTGCATTCAACAAAACAGTTTAACCAGCATTCTCAGCTAATGGCCTGTGATTTTGAGACTGATTCCTGATTACTGATAGGAGGCTATTTGCCATCGTGACTCAACAGCTGGCAAATATCTTCAGTGACCAGGGATCAATTCTAACCTGGAGTGTATTCCGCTTGGAGTTTGCATATTCTCCCCACTGCTTCAGCTTCCTCCCACCTTCCACAGATGTGCTGGTGGATTGCAGGAGAATTGATTACAGGGAAATATGATGGGCAATGGGACAGACGGGAACCAGAATGTTGGTATAGATTTGACAGATAGCCTCCTTCTATGTGTAGGAAGGAACTGCAGATGCTGGTTTAAACCAAAGATAGACACAAAATGCTGGAGTAAATCAGCGGGAAAGGCAGCATCTCTGGAGAGAAGGAAGGGGTGATGTCTGAAGAAAGGTCTCGATCTGAAACGTCACCCATTCCTTCTCTCCAAAGTTGCTGCCTGTCCCGCTGAGTTACTCCATTATTGTGTGTCTATCTTTAGCCTCCTTCTATGTTGTCAGGAAATGTAAGAAACTTCCAGTTATGTTTATGTGCATGTAAACGATGACGACACAGAACAGCAGAAAATTACAAATGAACAACGCTTGTCATTTATAGCATTAGGTGGACAAAAGTGCTGGAGAAACTCAGTGGGTATGGCAGCATATATGGAGTGAAGGAAAAAGGCAAAGTTTTGGGCCAAAACCCTTCTTCAGGTCATTTATAGCATTCTTAGTAAAACACACCTGCACATCTCCTTATTTCTAGCTATACCCATGAACCACAGTATTCTAAAATCTGCAATATACAGCACAAAAAACACAAAGGACTACAATTTACAGAAGTCAATTGATTTATAGCTAACAAATGGGAAAAGCTGTTGATGATGTTGCTCTTCAAATTCCTTGCATTCTCTATAACTACCATATAATATCCAAAAGCAGGTAAGTGATTTCGAGAACATCTGGAATATCTAAAATGACACTGATTGTTTTTCTGCACTGCCCATTCATTATCAATCCATGAGTTTAACTGCATTCGGCACCTCATACAACGTTTTAAGAGTAAGCAATGCTCTCAGATCTTTGCTTTTATCTCTATGGATAAAATATAGCAGCAGAAACATTTCCCAGACAAGAACATTACTGAAATTTACATTCATCTTACTGGAACGATTAAAAATATAAATCCAAATGATAGGCCTACGACCATCACTTAAGATTGAAAAGACTGCAAAAGAATGAAGGTTGAAAGACAATAGTTTAGCCCCTAAATCCTACAGATTGAATAAGGGGTGAGTGACAGATGTGGACTTATTGAGAAATGGCCAAGGCTGACAACTTCCATATTTGCAAACCTATTCCGTAAGTCTTCATTATAAGCAACCCTCAGAATATTGGTCTTTTGCTGTGAGTGAAGGAAGATGTTGTAATTTTTCAGTTCCCTTTTCATCTATATTTTTTGTCATTAAAATCTTCACTTTCACACTGCAGATGCCAGGTGTAATTATTGCATTGTGATTCGCCTTGCATTGTATGAGAACACATCCATAAAACATGACAAGCTCAGTTAGAAACTAATCATTTCCTGAATTAGTTTCTGACTAATAACAGAAATAATTCAGTTTAAAATAACAGCCTGCTGGCAATCCCAATCAAAGATGAAGTCATAAATTGATGTGGTAGGGTTGATTTACATTCCATCACTTCCCCCCCCACCTCCACGTTTGAAGTTGGTGATTCTCGTTCAGACAAAGCCTCTTTGGTCACTGGCCAGTACTTCACTAAATCGTCAGTCTTCACGCCTGAGCTTAAACCAAGTTTAATTCGAAAACGACAACTCCATCTGATATCTGGGGTGCACTTCCATGTAGAGTTAAACCATAATCAGAAACCTTGTAGAAACAAGGAACTGGGAATGCTGGTTGACAAAAATAAAAAGACACAAAGTGCTGGAGTAACATCTTTCATGCTGCCCGACTCGCTAACTTACTCCAGCACTTTGTATCTTTTGTGGGAAGGCTGAGAAGCATTCCAGCCTTCCCACAAGTACAACCTAGAACAGATCCCGACTGTCAAGATGGTAGTTTTAGTGTTGATCAACGGAGAAACTTTAACATAATTATGCAAAGCTCGACCAGGGCATCAGAAGAATTCACTAAAACCCCAGAGAAAGACTTCCGGTGGCGCTATGGAGGGCTAGAGAGCAACGTTGAAAAATCGGGGAGAAAGCGTCCTACCTGCTGCCTGCTGCTTCTGTACCGATTGCCGTGAGTGACGTCATCAGGCGCGCGACTTACTATATATACACAGCGCAGCCCCCCCACAGATAAACTGAAAAGTCGTGTTACTAGGTAGAAACCGGTGGAACAAGAAAAAGGCCCGACTGAAGCCTCGGGCTCAGGTAGGACGCTATCCCAAGAAGATGTGTCGAAAAAAACGATGAAAAAAATCGGAAGGTGAAGATCTTAAAACTTTTATTGCAAGTGAAATTGTTGGCTTAAAGGAGGAACTAAAGAGTGAACTTGCAAAAACGAACGAAGAATTGAAGAAGATGAATTTTGGGGATGAAATTAAAAAAATCAAGGAGGAAATGATGGACTTAAAGCTTGAAATTAATATCACGGCTAAGAATACATCGGATAAACAGAAGAAAGAAATTGCAGAAATACTGACTGACCAAGCTGCAAGTATGACAAACGAGACAAATGTTAAAATCAGAAAAGTGACAACTGATCTTGAAGAAAGGCTGAATCCTGTGGAGGTAGCACTGAATCAACAGACGTTAGCCATAAAGGGCCTTGAAGAACTAGCCGAAACAAGTGCTCACACTACGGCAAAGCTTATCACAGAAAACCAACGTCTAACTGAACTACTGGGCAAAATAACTGAGAAATGTACTGAACTGGAAGGTCGCCAGAGAAGACAGAACCTAAGAATTACGGGTATTCCAGAAGGGAAAGAGGCGGATCAAGATCCCCGAGAATTTACTGCAAATTTACTGCAAAAAGTTTTATCTCTGGATCAAAAGCCTTTACTTGCTTGAGCACACAGAGCGATGAGACGCCAGACAAGACAAGGTGCAACCCCAAGACAAATGATAATAAAAGTTCAGTACGACTATGTCCTGGAAGAGATAATGCAAAAAATTACAAGAAACAGAAATCTTACATTTGAAAGATATGGGATCAGTATCTATCGAGACTACCCAGCAGAGGTCTCCAGGAAACGAAAAGCGTTTAATGAGACCAAAAGAATCTTGAGGGAAGTGAAGAACTTGAAATATGGTCTGAGGTATCCAGCTACCTGAAGAGTCACCTACAATCAGAATGAACACTTTTTCACCAACCCTGTGGAGGCACTGGACTTTGCCCAGAAGATTAAGGTTCGAGAGGAAGATTGAATAATACTTTTAAAACTGAACTTCATCATTGAATAAACTGACTTTGCAGGACTGGATGGAACTAAAGATGTGTCTAAGGAAGCTGGAGAAAGATGTGGATCAGAAACTCTTCCATGGATACTAATAATTAGTATAACTGCACTACTAATACAAATAAGTAATAAATACTAAAATTATAGCATGGTAATTTTTACTAATCAGAGCTAATAATTATCACTAATGACTAATACTAACCTATAATTGAATGTTTAGAGTCAAATATAGAGTTTGATTTCATTTGCCCTCCTTGGAAACCCTTTTTTTCTTTTTCTATTAATTTTTATTTTTATTTTCTTTCTTCCTTTTTTTTCGTTTTTTTTATTATATTCTTAAATAAGTTTTAAAGATATGTATCCTCATATTCCTGATTATTAGAACCCGAATATTTTAAAATCCAATATCCCTGGTAAAATACTGCTATGGAATAAAAATTTCAAGACACCAGGGAGCTGGTTAAGTTGGTAACATCAACTGCGGAAGTCGGTAGATGGTTAGCCATGCTAGTATGGCTAGCACTAACTACACTAATACTAGATGTAGTTTTTTACTTCTTTGTGCACATTATTAATATCTTAATCTATCCTCTTTTTTCTTCTATTATAATCTATCGTTATTATTTTCAGTTTGAATGGAGTTACAAATTGGATCAAAGGAGATATATACGCGAGAGACATTCAAGGGTCTTAAAATTCGTCTATTCGGAGTTCGGGTGTAAGGTCGGGTCTGTCGAACTGAACTCTATTATAGACCTCCATAGACAAAAGATGCAAGATTCAAAAATGAATACGGGGAATGAAGGAATAACGTTTTGTAGCTGGAATGTTAAAGGTATGAATGAACCAATTAAGAGAGGTAAAGTACTAGCACATTTAAAAGCAATTAAAGCTGATGTAATTTTTATTTAAGAAACACACTTAAAAAAAGATGCCGAGCATAGGCTGAAAGTTAAATGGATAGATAAAACGTATCATTCTTCTTTTACACACAAATCCAGAGGCGTAGCAATATTATTTCGTAAAGGCACTTTATTTAAACATACATCAACTATAACTGACATTATTAGTAGATACATTATTGTAATAGGAGAATTAAATGCACAAAAAATGATTTTTGTTAATGTTTATGGACCAAACTTTGATAGTCCACTGTTCTTTAAGAAAATATTTAATAATATCCCGGAAATAGCACAACATAACTTAATAATCGGAGGAGATTTAAATTGTACACTAGACTCTTATTTAGATAGATCCACAAGACAAAGGAAAACCAAATCCCATTCCAGTGACTTATTAAATGCATACATGGATACTAGTAATATTAAAGATGTTTGGAGAGTAGAAAATCCAAATGGACGAGAATATTAATTTTATTCACCTGTACATAAAACCTATTCAAGAATAGATTATTTTTTGGTAGACTCTAAACTCATATCACTTACAATTCAGAATACCATAATATTACAATCTCAGATCACGCACCTTTAACATTTATAATTAAAATAAATGGTAAAACGGAAAAACAGGGACAATGGAGATTTAACCCACAAATTTTAAAAGACAAAGTAACTCAGGAATATATTATAGAACAGATCAAGATTTTCTTTGAAATAAATGATAAACCGGAAATATCTTCTTCCCTATTATGGGAAACTTTTAAAGCATATGCCCGTGGAATTATGATTTCTTCTCAAGCATTTTATAATAAAGAGAATCGGAGGGAACAACAGGAATTGTAAAAGGAGATTAAACAATTAGACACAGAGAATGCTGCTAATCCATCCATAACAAAACATAACAAAATCGCTGCACTGAAATATAAATTAAATAAAATATACTCAGATCAAGCTGTAAAACTCTATCAATACACTAAACAATGACAATTTGTATTTGGAGATAAACCTCAAAAATTATTGGCTCGTCAATTACGGAAAATGGAGGGAGAAAAAATAATCCATAAGATTAAATCATACAATGTCGAACCATTAGTACAACCCAAAGATATTAATGAGAGATTTTTGCAATATTATAAAAAATTATATTCAGCTAAAACGATAGAAAACAGGATAGGAATAGAAGCATTTAAAAAAAAATGTAATCTAAATGGGTTGGATTCACAAAATAGAGAATCACTAAATGCTGAAATATCAGTAAAAGAAATCGAAGAATCTATCAGATCATTAAAAAATGGTAAAACACCGGGACCAGATGGTATTGGTTTGGAATTTTATAAAACATTTTATGATCTGATTGCACCATGTTTGAAGACACTCTATGAATACATCTATACCCACCAGAAACGTTAAATGAATCTATTATAACACTTATACCTAAAATAGACAAAGATCTGGATGCCCCAGGATCATATAGAGCTATAGCTCTTTTAAATACTGATCAAAAGATACTAACCAAAATATTAGCACAAAGACTAAGCACAGTTATTAATAAATTAACTCAGGAATCAAACAGGATTTATACCAAAACGATATTCCTCATATAACCTGAGACGATTATTCAATATTATATATTCGAAAAGAGGTATTAATAAAGACCTAGTAATTATATGTTTGGATGCGGAGAAAGCCTTTGACCAGGTGGAATGGTCTTACTTGTTTTCGGTTATGGAAACTTTTAAGTTGGGAGAGAAGTTTATTACTTGGGTTAAATTATTATACACTAATCCAACAGCCAGAATACTAACAAATCAAATTCTATCAACTAAATTTAATTTATTCCGAAGCTGCAGACAAGGTTGTCCTTTATCCCCGCTATTGTTTGCACTTTCAATAGAACCATTAGCTCAACGTGTGAGATTACATCCTGAAATATATGGGTATGACACCAGAGATACTGAAAATAAAATCTCCTTATATGCGGATGATGTATTACTTTATATTACAAAGCCGGAAATTAGTATCCCAAATTTATTAAAATTAATAACTGAATTTAGATTATTTTCAGGATATAGTATTAATTGGAATAAAAGTGAACTTATGTCAATAATGGTAAATAACTTACATATATTACAACAATTTCCTTTTAAGATAGCAAACGAAAAAATCAAATATCTTGGAATTTATGTAACAAAAAGATTTGATTCTTTATTTAAATCAAATTTTTCCACTTTTATTGAATAAATTAAATAACAATATTTTATATTGGAAAACATTACCTATTTCAATGCTAGGTAGAATTAATGCAATAAAAATGATTTTTCTCCCGCAATTACTATATCTCTTCCAATTGATTCCGATATATCTTCCTAAAAATGTCTTTAAGAAGGTTGATTCTATAGTCACCAACTTTATCTGGGATTATAAGAGCCATAGAATAAACAAAAAACATTTATGTAAATCAAAAATAAATGGTCTAGCACTGCCAAACTTTATGTTTTATTACTGGGCAGTTAATATTAAAAATATTAATTTTTGGTTAGTAGAGACAGATAAACAACCAATCTGGTTAAAAATGGAAAAAGGAGATTGTTCGCCTTTTGAAATTAGCTCGATTTTATTCGCTAATATTAAACTAGGTAAGAAAATCGATAGTGAAAATCCTATAATAGAAAGTGGGATACGTATCTGGAAACAAATAAAGAAAACAATAAAATTGGAATGTATACCACTAGCCCTTATCATTGTAAATAACGTTACATTTAAACCTTCAATGATGGACAAAGGTTTTTTACAATGGAAAAACTATGGAATTAATAAGATGGGCAATCTCTATAGGGAAACTCCTTCCTGTCATTTCAAGAATTACAACAAATTTATGGATTACATTCAAAAGATTACTTTAAATATTTACAAATTAGAGACTATGTAAAAGCAAATACACAAGAAATCAGAAATAGAAAGACAGAAATTTTAGATGAATGTCTAAATAAACACCCGAACACAGAAAACTCGATATCATATATTTATAACATTTTATTGGAAAACAATGTCCCAATGACAGAAATATATAGGCAATCATGGGAAAACGAATTAGGTCAATTAATCAGACTAGAAGTATGGGATGAAAGTTTACAACTTATACACCATTGTTCATTAAATGCTAGACACTCTCTTATACAATTATTCAAAATCCAAATTACATAGTATTTTTTTCAAATGTATCTGCCATATGTGATAAATGTCAGCACTTAGAAGCTAACTTAACGCACTCATTTGCAAATTGTATAAAAATTACTAAATTTTGATCAGAAATATTTAAGATAATTTCGAATGTTGTTAATATGAATCTGATCCCTGACTCAAAATTAATAATATTGGGAATATTAAAAACAGATCAATTAATAACAACAAATCAAAGAATTTTTATTGATTACAGTTTAATAATTGGGAAAAAATTAATATTGAAATTCTGGAAAGGTCCTACATCCCCCACAACCAAAATGTGGATTACAGGAATGTCGGAGACACTTCATCTGGAAAGATTAAGGCTTGTCCTACTGGACGTTGGATCTTTTCAGAGGGATATGGTCTCCATTTATTGAATATTTAAAGGGTCAAAATGGCTCGGTGCGAGAGCCTGACTGAAGCCTGAATAAAGGAATGGATGAAGAATCATACATAACAAATTATGGATATATCTCCAACGATGGATAACCTGTTTAACACTCCACTCATTTTTTTTTTTGATTTTCTATTTTTACTTTATTTTTCTCTATTTTTCCCTATCTGCAATAAAAACAAAAAATGTATAGAAATACAAATAAGACATAACTGTTAATATTAATAATATTAAGAATGTATGTGACAAGTATATTCTTTTAATATGTACTTACGTCTAATAAAAATATTTAACAAAAACCCCAGAGACAACATAAGTGGGGGTGGATGAGATGTGAAAAATATGCTAACCTGATTAAAACAAAACTTCTGTTTAACTAAGCAAACAATTTTTGATATAGGCATTTCCAAATCGTGATCGTACATAAACACAGCTAATTGAAAATTGACACTGATGGTAAATAAACTTTCCAGGATGAAGTAATAAGTAACTGGAAGGAAAGTTATTACATTTTGTGCACTAACTTTTCTGCTGTTTGTTATTGCCTATAAATTATTGCCTATAAATCTATATACGTTTCATGTATGTTCTAAATGCAGGGTGAAGGAAGATAACGAACAGTTGGAAGTACATTTACCATTTGAAACAGCACATAGGGTGGCACAGTGGCGCAGCGGTAGAACTGCTGCCTTACAGTACTTGAGACCTGGATTCGATCCCGACTATGGGTGCTGCCTGTGCGGAGTTTGTGTGTTCCCCCTGTGACCACGTGGGTTTCTTCCGGGTGCTCTGGTTTCCTCCCACATTCCAAAGTGGAGCAGGTTTGTAGCTTAATTAACTTCTGTAAATTGCCCCTATTTGCAGGATGCAAAACTGGGATTACATAGAACTAGTGTATGGGTGATTGATGGTCGGTGTGGACTCGGTAGACCAAAGGGCTGCTTCCATGCTATATCTCTAAATTATACTAAACTAGTGGTTCAATTGAACATCATATTTCTTGCATTGCTGATCTTGTACCTTGACCAATTTGTTGATAATCCAATCAAAATGAGATTTAGTTACTAACAAAGTTCACACATGATAGAAATCAATGGTCTCTTGGAGCCACTTGCAATGAACTTAAAAAAAATTACTTAACTCCTCAAACGTATCAGATGTAAAATAAAGAATTTTCTAAGTTGTTTTGCAAATAAACAATATACTATTCCACCAAACAATTATTTGAATTCTGGATGTCCATTTGCTCGCAAATATATAAAATAATCTTCTAGGCTACTTTGAGGCTTAGTCGAAGAAATGCTGGAATCTTTACAAGACGTAGTCCTGCTGCTTAATAAAAACAACAGCCTCCATCTGTCTTGTTTACACTGGCGAACAGCCGCAACTTCCACAGATAAGGGGCACCACTGCTGCGTTTGGCTCCAACTTGTCCAGATCAACAGGTGAAAGCTGTCACCTAAACATCAACCTTCATAGGGCCTTGCGCTGGGAACGCCCAACAATACTACAACGTAATTTGGTACCAAGTCACTCATATCAGCAGTGCACGTATGGAATCACAAGTATGCACAAGTATGCAGACAAAGAGGAGACGTACTGGAAAGATAGCAGGGGATTAGGGAAAGAAAATGAATGCAGAGAAATAAGAGGGGTAATGGGACAGATGGGAATCAGAGAGTTGGCATAGATTTGACAGGACAAATAGCCTCCTTCTATGTGTAGGAAGGAACTGTAGATGCTGGTTTAACCCGAAGATAGACACAAAATGCTGGAGCAACTCAGTCTACATAATGAAGGAGGGGGGACTCGACCCGAAACGTCACCCATTCCTTGTCTCCCGATATGCTGCCTGCTCCGCTGAGTTACTCCAGCATTTTGTATCTATCTAGGGGATTGTGACTCCCTGTTTCACTACAGTAATTAGTAACCAGACTTGTTCCTGAAATACAAGGTTACGCAATAAGCTTATGAAGCAGCATGTATTAAAATAAATATGATATTGACCAGCCAAAAAGGGAAATCCTCAACTGAAATAAAATGCTTCAATGAACCCAGCAGGAAGATTGACACAAAAAAAATGCTTGAAGATTGAATCACCAGCAGTCAGTAATTTTCTCCCTACTGTTTTGGTATTGGAATAGAATGTTGCCAATAACAGGAGACAAAGGTTGAGGTACATTGGCAGAACACACAGCTCCAAGTGAGAGAGTGGGGAATGAGTATGCATTGCAGTTTCTGTTCTGTGCCAAATTAATATTACGTCCATTTATATATCACATTTAAAGATGAAAAGATAACCTGAGGCGCAACATGGAAGCATAATTGGATGGAAATTATTTACAAAATGGGCACTGTCCCAAATATTTTTGGACAATTTTGATGAACAAAGCATATGTAAAAGTTGAACAAATGAATAGCAAATCGATCCAATATTCTAAAATCTCAATCTTGTTTTGATATCCCGCCAGTTAACTCAAGCCAAATAGCTTACAAGAATACTGTACTGCTCAAAATGTTATCCCTTGCTTCTTCCCACTTGTAATTGCCCCTTTTTGAGTTCTCTCATTTTTTAAATTTAATTCTTAATTATTTTACTTCTACCTCTTTGTCCAAGTTGTTGTTTAATCTGCCCCAAAACAACCTTGCGCCTCAGCGTTGACTTTTTATTTGAAAATACTCTTGTGAAGTGCCTCAAGACTATTATTGTCAAATGCCATCAATCGGGACATTTTTGGTTCTGTTCAGGTTATACCTCAACATCCTGTCTTAGAATAAAAAATTGTGACAAACACAGCAGCGATAGAGATGAAAAGACTACTCCCAAATACGTTATGTTAAATGTGAGTGATAGCACATCATGTTGTCCAGTGATCCGAGTGGATACAAAGAGGCAGCACACACAAGATGGCTCAAATGACACCTCCCACCACCCTTCTTTCCTGTGATTTTATGAATGGCAGCACAACTACTCAGCTGACATCACTGAGAATGATCACTTTGAATGTCAGAAGAGTCCATTGGTTAAATGGAAATCAGTGGCGCAGTGGTGCAGCTGGTAGTGCCGCTGCTTCACAGGTCCAGAGAACCAGGATCGATCTTGTCCTTGGGTGCTGTCTGTGTGGAGTTTGCTTGTTCTCCCCGTGACCATGTGGGATTCCTCCCGAGTTGCACGGACATGTGGGTTTGTAGGTTGTTAAAGAAGGAACTGCAGATGCTGGAGCATCGAGGGTACACAAAAGGCTGGAGAAACTCAGCGGGTGCAGCAGCATCTAAGGAGCGAAGGAGATAGGCGACGTTTCGGGTCGAGACCCTTCTTCAGACTAATTGAGTGGGTTTTTCGGGTCGAGACCCTTCTTCAGACTCAATTAGTCTGAAGAAGGGTCTCGACCCGAAACGTCGCCTATCTCCTTCGCTCCTTAGATGCTGCTGCACCCGCTGAGTTTCTCCAGCCTTTTGTGTACCCTGGGTTTGTAGGTTAATTGGTCTCTTTAAATTGCCCCCTGGTGTGTAGGGAGTGGATGCGAAAGTGGGATAGCATAAAACTAGTGTAAACTGGTGATCGAAGGGTCTGTTTCCATGCTGTATCTTACAATTCAATTCAACTCAAATTAGTGCAGGCTAACCAACCAGATGAAAATTAAAATGGAATAATTAAGGAAAAAGTCTTCAACTTATATTTATTATTGCAAAATAACTTTTTGTGGAAAAGAAACTGCAGTTTTGTCCACTATATAGCATCAGTCGACAAAATGCTCAAAAGTCAAATCCAACCAACAAATCCAGATTTTTAAGCAAAAGGGGCATTGGGAGACAGTTTTAGCACACTGAAATATTTAAGTTATTACCAAAACACAATATTATACCCAACTTGGGAACTCGGAAAGTCAATTAAAGCCTTTAAACGTAGTATCTCACCCATAACAAAATAAGAGTTATAATATGAAAATCAAGATGAATCTGTCTTTTACCTCCACCGTAGAAACTGTGAACAGCATTAGAGAGCTATGGAAGAGGTCTGGCGATGGAGTCAGCAAGTTGAGACAGTTATATGTTAATATAATGGTTGCAGGCACATTCTCCATCTGTATATAATCCAGTTTGATTGCCCTGTTGTGTGTTTTTGTTTTAATTGCTTCATTACACTTGCCTCATGCCATAATGCCTGCTGTTAAACCATATAGCTAAAATACAATAAACGCATAAAAGGTGTTTATTTATCAATTAACCAGAAATTAATTATGCGCAAGTGCGGTGAAGTACAGGCACAATGGAAATCTTGCTGGGAGCAGAATCACAGGCACGTAAACTTAAGATGACACACAAAAACATAAATTATGCAAATATTACACAGAAACTCTACAAGGTGGTGAAATAGAGAAGAATGGGTTTAAAAGAAACAAAATGTTAGTGCAGAATAAATTTCAGTCTTGTAGATAGTAGATGGGATGTCAGGAGGTGAGTCACTCACCTCAGAGTTAGTACCTGCTCTTGTACAGACGTTATTTATGTACCTGGTCCATTTAGTTTCAGGCCAGTTGTGACACCCAGGATGCTGACAGTGAGGTCTCAGTACTGGTCCAGTCATTGCACATCAAGGGTAGGTGGTTACTCCTGTTTTTTTTGTTGAGTTAGTCATTACCGATCATATCTGTGGCACCCAATGTAATCTACTTATGATCCAAGCCTGAATATTGTCCAGATCCTGCTGCATACAGGCATGGGTGTATAATTTGCTGAGGAGTTGCAAATGGGTCAAACACTGTGATCAAACACTGTGGATGGGGCGAATGGGTGAGAGACTCCTGGAAGGGAGGAGGGGCTGGACCAAGATGAGATCTGGAGCCCAATGATCTTGATGAAACCCACACCAGGCATCGATGAGTAGGTTAGTGGTAAGTATATTCCATTAAAACCAGGGCAATTTTCCACATTATCGGGTCGATGCCAGTATCATAACTGGAACAATCTGGATCGGACGCACAAATTATTTTTCTCATCACAGCCTTGGTGCAGACATGGGACAAAGAGCTGAGAATCTACAGTTGGGATGTTGTCTGCTTCCATAGCCTTTGACGTCAGTACTCGCAAACATCACATGGAGCAACTCAAATTGGCTGCAGACTGGGGTCTCTGATGGTCGGAGTATTAGGGGATGTCAAAATGAATCATCTACTCAGTAAATAATGAATGCAAAAATGTATTTTCCATGTGGATATCTAATGCCAAGAATTATAAAGTGACAATTTTGGCATAAATGAGACACAAAATAAAATGGTGCAGCTCTCAAGCCATATAGGAACAGAGATCTGGATTATGCATTGGAAATGTCAGCGTAGGTTGAGAAATGTTTAATAAAGTACTGCCATTACCGGCAGCACAAACTTCCTGTTAAGTAATATCATTTTTTTTCCGACAAACATTTTCTTCACTGAAGTATATTGCAGAAGGTTGTGGACACAGCCGAGTCCATCACACAAACCAGCCTCCCTCCCACCAACACTATCTACACTTCACACTGCCACAGGAAAGCAGGCAACATAATTAAGGACCACCCATTCACTTTTCCCTCCTCTCCCGTCAAGCGGGAGAAAAAGAAAATTGAGAGCACATCGCACTTGATTCAGGAACAGCTTCTTCCCGCTGTAGGACACAAAGTGCTGGAGTAACTCAGCAGTTCAAGTAGCATCTCTGGAGAATAAGGATGGGTGACGTTTTGCGTCAGGAGACTTCTTCTGATTTCTTTCCGCTCTTCTTGCTGTTATCAGATTACAATAGACAATAGACAGACAATAGACAATAGGTGCAGGAGTAGGCCTTTCAGTCCTTCGAGCCAGCACCGCCATTCAATGTGATCATGGCTGATCATCCCCAGTCAGTACCCCGTTCCTGCCTTCTCCTCATATCCCCCGACTCTGCTATTTTTAAGAGCCCTATCAAGCTCTCTCTAGAAAGCATCCAGAGAACATGCCTCCACCGCGCTCTGAGGCAGAGAATTCCACTGCCTCACCACTCTCTGTGAGAAAAAGTGTTTCCTCATCTTCGTTCTAAATGGCTCATTCCTAATTATTAATCTGTGGCCCCTGGTTCTGGACTCCCCCAAAATCGGGAACATGTTTCCTGCCTCTAGCGTGTCCAAGCCCTTAACAATCTTTACTCCCATAACTTCCGTAAACTAGGGTGTAGCCCTAATCTTCCAACGGCCACACTGCAGAGAACAAAGGGGACTCGGGTTGGGTGAGGCGAGAAGGAAGAGCGATCATCGGGACTATATGGAATACTTTTTTAACGTTTACGGCACCCTATACGTGGCCACTCTTTGTTTGCTTGTGTATTGTAGGCAAAATAAATGATTTCACTGTGCCAAGTACATGTGACAATAAAGTATCGATCAATCAATCTTGCACTTTGTTTTATCTGCACTTTCTCCAACGGTAATGCTATTATGTTGAAACGTCATATTCTGCACTCTGATATTTTTTTCATTGCACTATCTGCTGTATCTGTGTATGATTTGACTGGGTAGCTTAAAACAAAGCTTTTCATTGTATTCCTTCACACGTGACAATGAGAAATCAATACCAATGCAGGAAAGGTACCTGAAGTTGGGTAAAGGGCCTGTCCAGAGAAGGTTGTTCGATGACTTGCCGGCACACGTCATAGTCGCAGCAGGTGGCCGAAAAATTTCAAAATGTTGAAAATCCAACGACGACCAGAAAAAGGTACGGCTCTTTGGTAAACAACTAATAATTTGACCTTAAGCAGCATGAAAGCTGCGCCTTGGATGCATGGGACAAGCGCACAGCGCAGGGATCCAAGACGCAGCTTTCATGCTGCTTAAGGTCAAATTATTAGTGTTTATCACTGAAGTAAAAATGATTGTACATTATATTTGAAAATTATTCAAGTTATCATTGAACATAAAAAGTGTTTATTCTGCATTTTGCCATTTAGATTCTTATTTTCACCTTGCAATTCCCTAATCTACATGAAAGCCACCTTTTGGTAGTCAGTATTCCTCCATACTTGCAAGAAACCTCCAGGTGCCTTTTAACTTGCCATCGCTGACCAAGTGTCCACTGTCCCACCTGTACCTGTCCAGGTGCCTTTTAAATGTTGTTATCGTACATGTCTCAACAACCTTCTCTGGCAACTCATTCCATATACACACCACCCTCTGTGGGGGAAAAAAATGCCCCTCAGGTTCCAATTTTTTTTCCCCCATCTCACGTTAAACCTCTGCTCTCTGGTTCTTGATTCTCCTACAATGGGTAAAAGTCTGTGTATTCACCCTATTTATCCCCCTTGTGATTTTATACCCAGGTCATGAGGGGTATAGATAGGAAGTGCAAAGGAAAATCATATATTATACTTTCTACTCCTCTGTAGAAGATGTGGGGCAAGTTATATAGGTCTATCACACAAAGTTCGTTTTCATGGATTTTATAGGCTTCATTAACCATCATAAAATCAAGATTTCTGTTGAGCATGTTACGGTATACAAGATGTGAAAGAATCCATTGCATATTGTGTAATGTGATATCATATCAGCGGGGTAACAAGCAATCATGTTTTCCCCTTATAGGTTATGTTGTAATCTGAACCCCATGACTGAATCATTACCTTGTAATTTTCTGAAAGGTATTCTCAATGTATCACTCACACTTTACACTATTGATTAGGGAGAAACAGGGGGCGCAAACAGCGTGGCAGTGAAAAACGTGATAGTATGTCACAAAGCTAATGACCAATGTCAGCTTTAACAGCTCTTTTTAATAAGGTGACAGAGGATCACGGCCTTCCAGTGACCCTGGGAGACCACGACCCTGTCAAAAGACTGAGACACATCGAATCACCAAGCACATCTACTTAATCTCCTCCATTCAAAAAAAAAGACAAATGAGAGCCTGAAGTCTGAGCCACAAATTCATGGTTAAGATTCAAGCGTTTAACGCAAATTTGTTCTTTTAGGATTTATAGGAAAAAGCAATCAGGTGGTTGAGGGCACTGGGACAATAACAGAAAAGAGAAATGCATGTTGAGAATGACAAATAACAACTCCTGACAACAGCTGTGCAACGTGGGTGAGATTGCTGAACCTCCACATTTGTTCTGTTAATCATGTTCATTCATGGCAACAACACCAAAGCTGGATAGTAATTTAAAGATTATTTTTGTTGTTTGTTGCTTTTAATGAAGTGATCTTGGAGTGGGGAAAAAAAAGCAACCCAGGTACCTGCACAGATCACAGTTAGGCGGGATGTTATGGGAAGCAAGGTAAGGGATTGGTAAGAAGGTACTGCAGATGCTGTTTTAAAACGAAGTTCGATGCAAAAAGCTGGAATAACTCAGCGGGTCAGGCAGCATCTCTGGAGAAAAGGATAGAGGCATAGAGTGATACAGTGTGGAAACAGGCCCTTCGGCCCAACTTGCCCACACCGGCCAACATGTTCCAACTACACTAGTCCCACCTGCTTGTGTTTGGTCCATATCCCTCCAAACTTGTCCTATCCATGTACCTGTCTAACTGTTTCTTAAACGCTGGGATAGTCCCAGCTTCAACTACCTCCTCTGGCAGCTTGTTCCATACACCCACCACCCCGTAAAAAAGTGACCCCTCAGATTACTATTAAATCTTTTCTCCTTCACCTAGAACCTATGTCTTCTGGTCCTCAATTTCCCTACTCTGGGCAAGAGATTCTGTGCATCTTTGAAGAGTCTTTGAGTCCACATTCCCACTGGGAAGAATGTACTGATTCTGTATGTCTATAGTTGAATGGCTAGCAAAGAGATTTACTGCCAGCGACACGTTTGGCACGCAGTGGGAAGAAATCACACCAGGTTTTGGTGTGTCCGACACGGTCAGATGGTAAAGACAATTTCTAATTGCTCTTGACCTATTGCAGTCCCTCTGGTGATGCTGTTGGGCAGGAAGTTCCATGATGTAGACCAGATGACTGTGTAGGTGACATTTTGGGTCAAGACCCTTCTTCAGACCTCAGTCTGAAGGGGCAATCATGATAAGCCTGGAAACTATGGACCATTGAGTGGTGAAGTTGTTGGAAAAAAATTGGAGGATCAGGATTTGGGTTCACTTAGTAAGGTGGGAATTTTCTGAGAAGTTAGCATAGTCTCATGCAAGCGAGACCATGGCTCAAGAATCTGACTGGGAATTTTGAGGTGTTCACTCAGTAATTGATGAAGGCATTGCAGAAATCACAGCAGATGTCTCACAAGATCTGCCACAGTACTCTGGCCTAGATGGTCACAGAGGATCCAAGATGTGGAGGGAAACTGGATCCAAAATTGACTTGGTGATAGGAGGCAGAGTGTAGTCATGGATGAGTTATTTTCTAACCCTAAGTCTGTAACAAGTGGCGTACTACTGCGACTGGTGCTGTGATATTTGTTCTTTATCATACACGTTAGTGACTTGGATGAGAATGCAAATGGTCTTATTGGTAAGCTTGCAGACAACACAAACATTGGTGAGTCGTAGTTAGCAAAGAGGGTTGTCCAACTGATCCTTGCTTCACGCTACTCATTACATGTCTGCTCTGTCTCCTTTAAGCCATGGCTGAGATCAACTGGAAGGGCGAGCGACGCAATGGCAGGTGGAACTTGATCCAGCCAATTGTGAGCTAATGCACTTCAGAATGTCAAACTCTGGTCAGACATATGGAATAAATGGCAGAAACCTTAAAACCATTGATGTAAAGAGGGACCTTGGGATCCAAGTCCATAGCTCCCTGAAAGTGGCAACACAGATGGATGGTGTAGTGACGGTGGAATTTGGTATGTAGAAACAAGAACCTGCAGATTCTGATATACACAAAAGGACACAACGTGCTGGAGTAACTCAGCAGGTCAGGCAGCATCTCTGGAAAATATGGCTAGGTGACATTTAGTATTGGGCAGTTCAGACATTTGGTATCGGATGTCATACAGCAGAGCTTGCAGAAGAGATTCGCCAGGATGCTACTTGGAATGGATGGTTGTAGTTATAATGAGAGATTGGATAGGCTGGGTT